>CM040242.1:267132742-267157192 GCA_022545495.1 Chrysanthemum lavandulifolium
TCATCCAATGGCCACATGAATTTTATGTTTGTGTGGCCTTTTCTAACATTTAGTCACACAAAGCATGTTTGTTTTGGGTATTTAGTCACAAACAATTAACCATAAAGTGGCTAAAAGTGTTAATAAGTGTGACCATATGGTGTTTAAAGTGAAGAAACGTGTATTTTGGTGACTATTGATCATCCAATGGCCACATATTAAGTTACGTGACCATATGTCTTGGATTTTGGCTACACTTAAATAATATGTGACAAAGCGTTTAGTGTGACCATATATGGCATTTGGTCAGGTGTTAGTAACAAATGTGACTTTATAGATTAGCTTTTGGCAAGCTAACACAAACTAAACTTTAAACACACATATTAACTTACGTGAACATATGTCTTGGATTTTGGCTACACTTAACGAATGTGTGACAAAACATTTAGTGTGACCATATATGGCTTTTGGTCACAGTGTTCAAGTGTGTGACATATATTTGTCTTTGTTTATATGTATATCGTGACTAATGCTTCAAACTTACTTTTCATTTGTCACTCGTTCCAATTCGAGATGTGGCTAAGAGTTGGCAAAACATATCGATCACCCTTAAATAATGTGTGACAAAACTTGACTCTATGATTTGAACACGAAAAAATTACTTCATGTGACTAACGCATCAAGGTTACTTGTATTTGTCAGCGTTCCAAATTCATATGTGGCTAAATGATAAAACAAAATCACAGATACCTTTAACCACACAATGTTCAATTGTGTGGCAATCTGATTCTATTGGTCACACAATCAAAATTTTCATGTGTGACTAATTAGTAAATGTTGTTAATTTCGTACCTTGACCACACAAATATGCGAATGTGTGGCGTTCCATTCGACCATGCGTGACCAAATCCGTTTTGTACTAGTGCGAAGAAGTACTTCCAATTGAGTTGTCCTTCGGATGGGCAATATGACACAATCATCATCATCATCAGAATTTGCATCATGACCTTGCTTTTCTCCTGCAACAATGTTAGAATCCAAAAAAACAGGCACAGAATTCATGGATTCAGTTAGCATATCAATATCAAAAAGCCACTTTGGTCCTTGTCCCTCTATACTAGGTTTATCCTTAAGAAACTCTATGTGCATATTCTCCTCAATCCTTCTGGTTCTAGAATTGTAAACCCTAAAGGCCTTACTATTCAAGGAGTAGCCTACCAGATATCCACTATCAGACTTTCCATCAAACTTTCCTAAGTGGTCAATGGTATTGAGAATAGAGACATGACACCCAAAAGGTCTGAAAAAGTCTAGGGTAGGAGTCCTACCTAAGAACAACTCATAGGGAGTCTTGCCATGAGGCTTTACCATCATTACCATGTTACGAACATAACAAGTTATATTGACAACCTCATTGAAATGTTGTGGGTAACTTGGAATCTGCTAACATTGTCCTATGACCTCTATCGGTGTCCTATTTCTCCTTCAAAGAACCCCATTTTGTTGAGGAGTCCTAGCTACACTGTATTCTCTTTTAATACCCTTAAGTCGACGTAAATCATTCATCACTTGGTTTTAAACTCAATTACCATTCTCACACCTAATGATCTTAACTTCTTATCAGCTAGGTTTTCTACTGCAGTTATGTATGACTTAAGGATTTCACTGGTCTCATCCTTAGTATTCATGATGAAAACCCAAGTAAATATGCTAAAATCATCAGTCACAACCAAACAATATTTCTTATTATTCAGGCTGCTAACAGAAGTAGGGCCAAATAAATCCATATGCAGTAAATACAGTGGTTGGGTGATAGAGTTAAAAACCTTGGGCTTACAAGAGGCTCTATGCTGCTTCCCTTTGAGGCATGCAATGCAGGTCTGTTTATTTTCAAATCTTTTTAAAGGTAAACCTCTGTAGGACCTTGTTTTTCCCAACCATATCACGATACCAAGCTTACCACAAGAGTATAACACGTAAAACACACACGTATGCGTAAAGAAAGATGAATAAAGGTAGTGACTTGAATGATATATGTTATGCGTATGTGTGTAGAGAGAAAGATGAAAACAAGAGAAGTATTATTGCAAAGAAAACACACACTTACAATCAAGCACAAGCCCCTAATGTGTCATTTGAGGTGTATTTATACTACAATACAAAATGCCCTAATGGGCTTGGCATGGGCTTCATGTGGGCTTGCGTGGACTTAGATTACATAAACTTATAGAAGGCTAGCTTAACTTAACTACTACCCATTTAGCTTAGCCCAATCCACGAGGCCGATTAACTATTCTAGTACAATGTCTAACACACGTTATAAAGTTCTTAAACATGAATGACCATCACTTATATTAATTATTATTAAGGATAACAATCTCCCCTAAGGGTGGTCATCCAAAAATGCTCCACTTGATTAGGTCTTTACTCTTCTTGAGCTTGAACTTTGTGTCAACATAGAATAGTCTTGATTCTTTGTTCCTTCATGCTTTGTGATCGGTTAATGTTATTATCGCCGTTTGTCAACTTCTTTAGGATAGGTGTCTCCAAGTATTTCTCCACCATGCTCAAACTTCTTTTGACTTTGATTCCAATGTTGTGAAGTTCTCTAGTCTTTAAACTTTGTAGATTCTTTGACATAGACGAAGAATCATCTTTAACTTTGTGTTGCCTTTGATTTTGTGAGAACATTCATGTGTTGTGATGTTGGTATGAGCATGGAAAGATGGTGCGGTCTTTCCTCCAAGGAACAATCATCAGTACCTGTATGAATATGTTAGTTGAGAAATACCAATCGATCATTGTGTAGTTTTCTTAAAGAATTGACCACTACGATTGTTTTATTGATGAATGTCTTGATTCCATTCACCTTGGTCGGGCGAATCAGCCGTCCAAATCCCGTTGAGGGACAGTTATCATTACTTTGAATAGATTCAAGTAACGACCCACGTCTTCAGGATTCAATTCGTAAAAGGAATCTCCTTGGTGGGATTTCCAGCACTTACAAGTTCAAATGTCGAGGTGTTATGACATAGTGTGAAAACACATCTCAAATTCTTACAAAGGTCGTCCCCGAGGCGGAGGCCGTCAAGTAGGCTAACACGATATACCAAGTATATCTACAATTCGGTGAGTCATTTGAGGTACACCAAGCATCACCTCACGATATAGACCATTTGAGACACACTAAGCGTAACCCATAAAGAATTACCAAAGTGACACGTCATGTCGAGGTGTTTGATGTTGACCATGGCAGGAATTTCCATTCAATCACTGAGGATCACTAATGTGAACCCCTCATAAATGTTCTCGCAGATTGCTAAGATCTGCGTAGGACTCTAGAATATGTCACTTGTGTCCCTATTGTTGAACAACAAATGATGAAATATTGAGTGTTCCTAAGAGATCTTTTAATGAATCTCGTGGCTCTAGACTCGATTAATGCGTTTTGGTTTTCCTAAGCGGAGATTAGGGAGAGGGACTCCTTCTTCAATACCAAGCGATCTCTAAGAGAAAGTTGATAGATTATGTAGGGTTCGGTGAGAATGAAACATATCCCTTTAAGAGAAATTTAGTGGCTAGAAGGTTAGGTGCGGTGCGTCATTGGGTCCATGACGTCTTTGTCTTCAATACTAGCGTCATTTTAGTGACAACCGAGAGCGTATGAATTGAACCCGGTTTTTGCCCTAAGGTTGATTATGGAGGGCTATTTCTTTTCACCCTTTCTTTTACATTTCTTTTAATTCTTAAACCCTTCTTTCTCCTTTCTCACATTACTCCTTTTTCAATCATACCTAAGGACTTCAAATACTAACTATGGGTATTGTCATTGGGTAGATCCCTACGGCTCTGGCGGATCATAGGATGGATTTCCTATCCTTAGTCACCTTATAACTCCATGACTATCTTATGTTGCAAAAAAAACCTTTTTTCTTGAAAATCTCTCAAAGTGATTATGATTATAAAACATATTTTGTTAACACCTTGAGAGTTTTGCATTTTAAATCTGGCCCTTCACATGTGATTATATTATTTTAACTTAAATCTGCATTGCAGAGGTAGAGTTCGCACTTTTGAATTGATTGGCTCATGATAGACAATTCCCACGAGACAGTTCGTTGCTTAGTTAAAGAGTTCCATTGTCGGTTTTAGGTGACAACTAGCTCTAATAACTAACTTGAAGTTGTAAATTCTTCTTGAAAAGAAGGTTAGACCCATGAATGTGCATGTCTATCACGAGTTTCTCGAGATGGTACATTTACTGACTTTGATTTCCCGTCAATTCATTGGTTCCGTCTGAGTCGAGCTCTTTTGAGATTCAAACAACGATCATTAAACATTTTTGATCACATTTTAATCACGTCTTCTCCCCCTCAAAAATAGCATATTCGCGATATTTTTGATATCAATGGATTAAACAACATTTTTAGAATCTTTTGGGGAGACAAACGGATTTGATTTTAACATGAAATTGTAACATTTTGGTTTTATATTCCCCCTTTAATAAAGCATAATCAGTAAAGAGTTTTGGAGGGAGTTATCTTGAGCACGAAATATTTTGAAAGATTTAAAAAAATATTTTTGAACAATCTTGAAAAGGTGCTCAAGACGATGATGATTTCTCACCAGTTTTAAATGTAGTGCACTGAAGCGTACACTAGTGATTTTGAAATACGAGTTTTGAGTTGAAATAATCTAATAACATCAAATATTCCTAAATATTAAGTGTCAATTTCCCCAGATAATGCTTGTAATTTATATCATTTATATGGATTTACGCTTGTTTTCTATTGTTTTCAACTTTCAGGTAAATTACGAGCATTGGAGCTAAAGAGATGCGGAATTGGAGAAATATCAAAGACTTATCATAGTATGTGACTTTGAAGAAGTTACGCGTAACTCATCTCTCACATTTACCGTAACTAAACCGTGACTCGGAAAACCAACTCATCGAAGGTTACGGTAAATCTCCCCAAAGACTACGACGTAACTCTATTAGGTCAAATGAGATTCCACGCCGCTGATAACTACGCCATAACTATTCCACCAACAACGGTGTCACCATGTATTATTAAAGAATACGGCGTAACCATTCATAAGGTTACGCCGTAACCAACAGATCTAGTGCAAAATACGAAGGAATTGAAGGTTACGGCGTAACTCTTATATTAGTTACGCCGTAACCCAGATCAGGCCTATAAATACCCCACAATTTCCAGCATTTCTAATCATCCTATTCCACACACAACAACCAGAGAACGTGGGAAGTAGCCAAAGGAAGGTCTAGAGGAGCATACGGAGCTATCTCCAAGGGAGAAATCACTCCCCTACGATAAGCATTAGCATTTTATCTTTTCTTTACTTTTGATTCATGTATTTCGTAACCTTGAATATTGAATTGATTTGTATGGTTAATATGAGCAGCTAAGCACCTCTTGGTCTTGGCCTAGTTATGATTCCTTAATTGTTTTGTTTGCGTTTACATTACTTCCGTACAATTATTTCTAAGTGTATGCATGCATAGTTTATTGGTAGCTACCTTGTTTGGTAGTTTTGAATTGCGGTAGAGGCTAGTTGCTTAGGAGATATGACCAATGACCCTAAGTGAGTAGGAGACGGGAAGGGTAAGATATGACCAATCGACGACCCTTTCTACTTGTGCGATTTGACCAAGCGATCACCTACCGCTTGGATGAACTTAAGAATTAGGGGTGAATGTTTAAGTTGCTAACACAGGCACTCACTATATAAATCTAGCATGTAGCGGTACTTAATGACTTGCCTAGGGGACCGGGAACAACAGGACTTATGAGGGACATCTAACTTCTCTGTGGTGGCATCTTTCTTTGATAGGTTAGGCGAATTGACCAAATGTTGTCCTCTCGACTTTGACCCCACACAAGTAATTGGAAGTAAGTGAGCGTAGACATTACTTGCTAGGAGGAATAACTAGGTTAGAACCACTCTCCTCTATTGATTAAACCTTTGCCTTAATTTTCTTTTATCTGCTTTAGTAGTTAATTAATTACTTCCTTATCATAATCATTATTAATCTGTGACACCTAGACTTAGTAATAATCCTACACACATAGCTCTTGGGATGACCTCGGTTTTACCGAATACTACACTATACACGACCGGGTACACTGCCCGTTAGTGCATTAGGGTAGACCATAGGAATAACGAGACTTTATAAATATTAAAACCTGGTCAGTAAAACCTGCATCAAGTTTTTGGCGCCGCTGACGGGGAGTTATATTAGGATTTTATTTAAGTCTTTAGTTTTATTCTTATTTTATGTCTCTCACTATGAATGATTATCTCGCAACCTCTAAAAGTAAACAAGGAATCACCATTCTGGCTCTTGAAGAGAATGTAAAATTCGAATTCTGGGGACTATGTCTTGATGAACTAAAAAGATGCTGCTTTTATGGAACCAAATATGAAGAAGCACATGAGCACATCGCAAAAGTATGTGAGATCGCCGATTTATTCCATGCGCCTGGGGTCTCCAGAGACCATGTTATGATGAGGGCATTTCCTTTTACCCTAAAAGGAAGGGCCAGAGATTGGTTAAAGAAACTACCATCTGGATCTATCACAATGTGGAGTGCATTTAATAAGGCTTTTCTTAAGGAATACCGAACCCCTACAAAAATCCTCCAACAAGTTGATGAAATTAGGAGGTTTAGCCAAGTCAATGATGAACCACTGTTTACAGCTTGGGAAAGATTCAATGAAGCCATCCTCAAGTGCCCGAGCATAAACTCAACAAGCACGAGCAAGCGCAAATATTTTAAAACGGGTTGAACATAAAAACTCGGCAATTATTAGACTCAAAAGAACCTATCCGTTAATGATCTGGCGATAAAGAATGGACAAGAGTTGAAGAAGTAGCTCTTCACCGTCGTCTTGGAATGAAGATCCTATCGAGATACAATTAGTAATAAAGAATCGGAGAAATTTGAAGTGGATATGCAATCCTCATGAAGAAGTCAAAATGGTTAAACACAAGTTCGATAAACCCATTGATGGAAGAGTAAGGATCTCAAAAGGCGTGAAAAAGCTTGTTAAGAATCCAACAGAAAACAAGAGGAGATCGAAGATTGGTATGGAATATCAAGCGAGATTACGACCATGTGCTAAGAACACAAGCAATGCTATAAGAAGACTTGAAAATCAAGTCGGGCTTCGCAGAATCTATCGAATGAGAGATGAAGGAGAACTACCTAGCACAATGAACCAAATCCTCGAGATCTAGCACATCCTATTACAACCAAAAGTGGATTAAACTATATGGAACCAACCTACCCTTCAAACTCGAATGATCTTACTAAAGAAATGCCTCAAGACAACAACAAAAGAAACCAGGAGGCTCAACCCATCGTCGAGAAAGTACATCCCTACGTTCCGCCAATCTTGTTTCCGGGAAGAATTAAGAAGGAACAAGAATGAGTGTTATTTCAGAAATTCATAGAAAAATTACAACAACTCAGCATTAATATTCCTCTCGTTGAAGCCCTTGAGAAGATGCCCAAATATGCTAAATTCATGAAGGATCTCCTAACCCATAGAAGACTTTTTGATCGAATGCAGATAACTTTAAATCAAAGGTGTTCTGCCGCCCTTCTAAAATGTATGCCTCTTAAAGAAGAAGATCCAGGGAGTTTCACCTTACCTTGCACAATCGGGGGAATTTTGTTCGAAAAGGCCCTTGCGGATCTTGGGGCAAGCATAAGTCTTATGCCATTCTCTCTCTATTCGCGCCTGGAATTAGGGGAACCGAAACCACTAGAATATGCCTTGAGCTAGCTAATAAAACACTTTGTTCAAAGCAAATACCCGGAAGAAGCGATACTACCCCAAAACTAAAGGAGCTCCTCCTCATTTAGAATATGCATTCATTAATGGGGATCGTAATTTTCTGTTGTGATTTCTTCTCGATATCCGACGAAGAAAGAGTCGCTCTTGAAGGTTTTAAGCAAGCACAAGGGGCATTGTGTGGAAAGTCTCGACATAAAAGGATCAACCCTTCATAACGCTCTCACAAGATACTAATGGAAGATGATTTTAAACATGTAGTACTGACCAGAGAAGATTAAACCCAAAAGTCCAAGGCGTGGTAAAAGACGAAATCATTAAGCTTACGGATGCATGTCTAATTTACGCTATCTCCGATAGTCCTTGGGTTAGTCCTCTTCATGTTGTGCCAAAGAAAGGATGAATGACAGTAGTCACTAATGAAGATAACGAGCTGATACCTACTAGAACAGTCACAGGCTGTAGGGTGTGCATCGATTACAGGAAATTAAATGACGCAACACGAAAGGATCACTTCCCCCTCCCATTTATCGATCAGATGCTAGAAAGAGTCTCTGGACATGAGTATTATTGCTTTCTTGATGGATTCTCGGGATACTTTCAAATTCCTATCGCCCCTGAGGATTAAGAAAAGACTACTTTCACCTGCCCATACGGAACATTCGCCTACTGAAGGATGCCTTTCGGACTATGCAACGCTCCCGCCACATTCCAACGGTGCATGACTGCAATATTCTCGGATATGTGTCAAGATTTTATGGAAGTCTTCATGGACGACTTCTCAGTTTTTGGTAACTCTTTTTCATCTTGTCTTAATAATATATCTAAAATGCTTGCCAGATGTGAAGAAACAAACCTTTTCCTTAACTGGGAGAAATGTCATTTTATGGTAAAAGAAGGGATTGTTTTGGGGCATAAGATTTCCCAAACAGGGATCGAAGTTGATAAAGCTAAGGTTAACATTATTTCTCGACTTCCTTATCCAACCAATCTAAAAGGAATTAGGAGTTTTCTTAGACACATTGGATTTTATAGAAGATTTATAAAGATTTTTCCAAAGCGCAAAACCTATGACCCAATTGCTCATGAAAGATGCAAAATTTGATTTTAATGACGATTGCAAAAAGCTTTTGATATTCTAAAAGAAAATATGACTCATCGCCTCGTTATTATTGCTCTTGATTGGGGCAACGATTTTGAACTTATGCGATGCTAGTGATTATCTTGTGGGTCTTTGTTTTAGGACAAAGGGTGGATAAAAATTTTAACCCATTTATTATGCTAGTAAAACCTTAAATGAGGCACAAGAGCATTACACAACCACCGAAAAGGAACTCCCGGATGTGGTTTATGCCTTTGATAAATTTAGATCTTATTTAGTAATGTCAAAAATTGTTGTCTACACTGACCATTCTACTTTGAAGTACTTATTCAATAAACATGATGCCAAACCAAGATTGATAAGATGGGTGTTCTTCTTCGCAAGAATTTAAAATTGAAATCAAGGATAAGAAAAGGCGAGAAAACTTAGCGGTGATCACTCTCACGATTAGAAAACTCTAAGCTTGAAGAACTTGACAAAGAGACTATTCGAGACTCCTTCCCGATGAGCATCTCATGGCGGTAAGAATCAAATATTCCAGTTCGAACCTTGGTAGCGGACTTCGCTAATTACCTCATGACGGTATTACCGAGCAACAAGACTTATGATCAAAGAAAAATTCTTCTCGGATCTTAAATATTACTTACGGGATGATCCTTTCCTTTTAAATCATGCCCAGATGGTATTATTCGGAGATGCGTGTTGGAAATGAGCAAAACAGATTCTAGAACATTGTCACAACAGACTGCGGGGAGGACACTATGGGGACGATAATACTACTCGAAGGTGTATGAGGCGGATTCTTTTGGCTAGCATTTTCAAAGATGCCGCAAAACATGTAAGGGTGTGACGCTTGTCGAGGGCGGAAACATCTCTTCTCGAAATCGGATGCCACTCAACAACATTATGGTATGTGAGGTTTTTGATGTTTGGGGATCGATTTTATGGGACCCTTCACTCCGTCAACGAATAAAAGTTATATCCTTGTAGTCGCCGATTACGTTTCAAAGTGGGTCGGTCAAGCTCGCAAACATGTGTTTGCTAGAAGTGTCATTCATTTTTGAAAAGATTATTCTCGGTTTGGGATCTCCAAGACCATCATAAGTGATCGAGGGACGACTTTTGTAATGCTATTATGGAGAAAGTTCTCAACATATATGGGTACTCCACGAATGTCTACACCTTATCACCCACAAACTAATGGGCAAACTAAAAACACCAATAGGGCGCTCAAGCGAATTTTAGAAAAATCCGTCAGCAGTAACAGAAAAGATTGGTCCGACGAACTCGATGAAGCGTTATGGGCATTCAAAACAACCTTCAAAACTCCTATTGGAAGCACCCCTTTTAAGATTGTTTACGGAAAAGCATGTCATCTTCCCGTGGAATTGGAACATAAAGCATATTGGGCTCTCAAGAATGCTAATTTAGAGGCTGATGTGATCAAGGAACACCGATTTTCCCAAATAAATCGTTTAATGAATTACGAGATTAAGCATACGATCATGCCAAAGCATACAAAGACAGGACCAAAAGATGGCATGATAAGCGAATTAAGGATAAAAATTTGAAATAGGACAAGAGATTCTCGTTTTAACTCAAGACTCAAATTATTTCACGGAAAATGAGATATCATTGGGTTGGCCCTACACAAGTAAGTAAGGTGTTTCCTTATGGGACTACCGAGGTTCATAACAAGGAAGGAGTATATTTCAAGGTAAATGGACACCGTGCAAAAATTTATTATGGTCGGGATGTTAGCAAGCCGGAGATGAGTTCTTCAACCACGCCTAAAAGCCCGTGGCTCTGAGTCTAACTTAAAGACTGTAAATAAAGAAAAGTGCTCTTTCGGAGACAGCCCTAATTATCCATTTCTTTTTTTTATTTCCATTTCTGTAGGGTTTTGTTTTTCTAACCATTTTGCAGAAACAAAGAAGTAATTATGCTGCGGTTGTTGATCCGACAATAGTTCTGGTAGTAATTCATCTTTGTGATTATTGTTGTAACCAACCTTGTGCTGTGAATTTCGAGACGCATTACTAATTACGACGTAATACCATCTCAGTGGTTACGCCTTAACCACTCGCTTTGCAGCTTATGTCAGGTTTTGCCAATTACGGTGTAACTCCCTCAAGGAGTTACGACGTAACCTTCCTATGCTTTACTTCTTTCATTTTAAAACACAATAACCTTGTATTAGTAATTTAAATGAACTTTGTGAGTGTGTTCCCTGTAAACCGTCACGAGACTTCACTCGTCCACTTGGGGCACCAAGTGGTTTAAAAGGCTTTTTGCATATGCTAAATGCAACCGTGATTCCTATGAAAGTGAGTTAGATTTGTTTTTCATTTTTTAATTTTTCTTTTTAGAATTATGCTTGTCAGTAGTGTGATTTCAGGGATTGAAGTTTGTTCATGATGCTTATACGAAGGCACGTCCCTTTTTCGTGGGCCTTCTTTCTTTGTGGATCAAATTTTAGGGAAGTTCTCGCTCTAATTCTACTTTTCTCTTCACCTTTATTTAATGCTTAGTACAAAAAGGACTTTGTACAATTCAAGTGGGGGGACGGGAGTAGAATTATCTCTTGAACATTATTTTGCCCTCATTTTTCTAGTTTATTTTGAAAATTTATGCCATTTTTAAAATTTTGACATGTTTTTCTTAACCTAACTAGATTAGACCTTAGCCCAGCATATACAACCCTTGATATTCTATGGTGAGATTAGCCTTATCCGTTTCTAATATTTTACCCCAAATCCACCAAATTATGAGTGTGTCGATAGCTTGTAAACTTTAGAACTTGGCCTTTGCATCATTTCGAGACCATAGACGAGGTATGTTGAGTTAGCTCGATGTATTTGGACTTTTCAGTTTTAGAAGGCAATATTATAGGATTATCACCAAAATAGCCTACCGTTGTGTGTCTATCGATTAGTCACCTCGACTTCTCGACCCCCATGTAAAACCCTTTTGTTGCACTCACCTTTAGTGCAAGATACCCCTAGATACACCCATCTGAGCCATTCCTTTCAATTTGTTAACCCAATATATTGTCTCGATACACCCATACACCTTAGCCTACCCTGTATTCTTTATTTGTGCTTGGGACGTCATCATTTGCCCAAGTTCAAGGTTCAAGTGGAAAGGTTCGAAAATCACGCTTTCATCGACGACATATTCCTGAAGATCATTGAAGACCCCCCGAATTCCCTTTGTTCATCTCAAGTGGGGGGATATTATTGTTTAGTTGTTATTGTTATTTTGAAAAAAAAAAAAAAGGTGATTCAAAATAAAATAATAATAATAATAATAATAATAATAATAATAATAATAATAATAATAATAATAATAATAGTTGTTATGTTATTTAGTTATTGTAAAGTGCGATGTTATAAGCACCGTACTATGAGCTTTATAGATTTAGTATCAAGTAGGTCACCTCGGTCACATTCGAATATTGGAGTTGGTTAATTTGCCAACAGTTGGTAGTGTGCCCATCACGGCGTCCTCTAATGACACATCTACCTAGTATTTCATGATCCGGTTTCTTGACTTCAAAGCTTGAACTTTGGGCGGATGGTAAGTGGTGATGAAGTGGTTTACAGATTTAGACTGCCTGCTTGTTTTTTATTTTACACCATTTATACTTCCCATGTCTTATCCTACCCTTTTAGTCATGAAGCGTGTCTAGGTGATGCAACGAGCAATCTTTGGTGTCTTGGCCATGGATTTGGTCATGTATCATTGATTTTGTCCATTTCGCCGTGACATGTTAGTAATGACGAGTCTCCCCTTAACCTTTGTCATGTCTACCCATATTGCCTTCGAGAATTGTTTAGCCCTTAACTCTAGTGGTGGAGATTTGTTTAACCGCCAAGCTTATGATAGAATACATGCTATGACTGGGCGATTGAGTGATTACCCCGAAATTGACACTTAGAATAGTTGAGAGATTTGAGTGTTTCGTTCCCATTTCGTGAGGTGTTCGGCTTTGTTTTATTCTAGCATGGGATTTGTAAACTTATATTTTCGGGTTTTGGGAGATATCTTTTAGGAATCTTTCAAATAAGGTCTACTTGAGGGCAAGTAGAGTTCAGTGGGGATATTTGATAACATCAAATAGTCACGAATATTAAGTGCCAATTTCCGATAATGCTTGTAATTTATATCATTTACATGGATTTACGCTTGTTTTCCATTGTTTTCCACTTTCAGGTAAATTACGAGCATTGGAGCTAAAGAGACGCGGAACTGGAGAAATATCAAAGACTTATCATAGTATGCTGGATTTGAAGAAGTTACGGCGTAACTCATCTCTCACATTATGCCGTAACTAAAGTGTGACTCAGAAAACCGACTCATTAGAAGGTTACGGCGTAACTCTCCCCAAAGACTACGACATAACTCTATTAGGTCAAATGAGATTCCATGCCGCTGATAACTACGCCGTAACTATTCCACCAACTACGGCGTAACCATGTATTATTGAAGAATATGGCGTAACCATTCATACGGTTACGCCGTAACCAGCAGATCTAGTGCAAAATACGAAGGAATTGAAGGTTATGGGGTAACTCTTATATTAGTTACGCCGTAACCCAGATCTGGCCTATAAATACCCCACGATTTCCAGCTTTTCTAATTATCCCATTCCGCACACAACAACCAGAGAACGTGGGAAGAAGCCAAAGGAAGGTCTAGATGAGCATACGGAGCTGTCTCCAAGGGAGAAATCACTCCCCTACGATAAGCATTATCATTTTATCTTTTCTTTACTTTCGATTCATGTATTTCGTAACCTTTAATATTGAATTGATTTGTATGGTTAATATGTGGCCTAGTTATGATTCCTTAATTGTTTTGTTTGCGTTTACATTACTTCCGTACAATTATTTCTAAGTGTATGCATGCATAGTTTATTGGTAGCTACCATTGTTTGGTTGTTTTGAATGGCGGTAGAGGCTAGTTGCTTAGGAGATATGACCAATGACCTTAAGTGACTAGGCGAGACAGAAGGGTGAGATATGACCAACTAACGACCCTTTCTACTTGTTCGATTGACCAACCGATCACCTACCGTTTGGATGAACTTAAGAATTAGGGGTGAGTGTTTAAGTTGCTAACGCCTTGGTCACTCACTATTATAAATCTAGCATGTAGCGGTACTTAATGACTTGGCTTAGGGACCGGGAACAACAGGACTTATGAAGGGACACGACTTTCACTGTGGTGGCATCTTTCTTTGATAGGTTAGGCGAATTGACCAAATGTTTTCCTCTCGACTTTGACCCCACTCAAGTATTTGGAAGTAAGTATACATAGACATTACTAGCTAGGAGGAATAACTAGGTTAGTACCACTCTCCTCTATTGATTAAACCTTTGCCTTTATTTGCTTTTATCTGCTTTAGTAGTTAATTAATTAATTCCTTATCAAAATCATTATTAATCTGTGACACCTAGACTTAGTAATAATCCTACACACATAGCTCTTGGGACGACCTCGGTTTTACCGAATGCTTCACTACACACGACCGGTCTCGCCCGTTAGTGCATTAGGGTAGACCATAGTTATAACGAGACTTTATAAATATTAAAACACAGTCAAGAAAACACAAGTCATAATCAAAAGTCATCATTTTGAGTCCGGGTTTCGTCATCAAGTATCTGAAAGCCATAGTGAAATTTTTTGAGAAATGACATGTTTTAGAAAACAATTAAAGAACTCTCGCTCAAGCATCTATACATGTCTCGTATCATTGTTGAATGACATGTCTAGAAACTTCTGAGAATATCGATTATACAAGAGACATGTCGTGAGAAGAATATTTTGGATTTTGATTTTATATTGTTTTTGTATTTTTAAAAGTTTTATATTTTATATTTTGCTTTTGTTGGTTTTTCAAATTTTGTATTTTGTTTTCAAAAATATTTACAAAGAAAGCTTTTGGAAAATCATTTTCAAGAAGATTCGAGAAGATGTTCTAACTCCTCGGGGGTTAGGCTTCAGCATTCAATTCGTCGAATTAAATTGTCAAATCGTTCTTTTAGAAGGGCTTTAGTAAATAGATCGGCGAGTTGGTAATTTTTCTTCACAAAAATAATTCAACGATTACCTTCTTCTACGTGATCTTTGATGAAGTGGTAGCGGACTCGATATGCTTAGTCTTTGAGTGATGAGCAGATTGCACGATATGGCTAATGCACTTTTCGAGTCACAATACATAGGTATTTTATCGAAAGTAAAGCCATAATCTGTAAGTTGTGTTCTCATCCATAGAACTTGAGCACAACACGCAGATAGAGATACATACTCGGCTTCAGCGGTTGAAACTGCAGTACAATCTTCTTTCTTTGAAGACCAGCTTACTAACTTTCCACCCAAAAATTGTGCTCCTCCTGATGTACTTTTTGCTATAACTTGATCACCTGCATGGTCCGCATCTGAAAAGGCTATTAGATCAAATCCGGATTCATTCGGATACCAAAGTCCCATGTGAATAGATGTCTTCAGGTACCGAAAGATCCGTTTAACCACTTTGAGGTGCAGTTCGGTAGGCTTTGACTGAAACCGTGCTAATAAGCAAACAACAAAATGAATACCGGGTCGACTATCAGTGAGGTACATGAGAGAACCAATCATGCTATGATATTTCTTCGGATCGATAGGTTTCCCAAATAAATCAGCTCCAATTTTTTGTGAAGTTACCATTGGTGTACCGGCCTAGTCACAATTGTCCATACCATGATTATTCAAAATCTCAGTTGTATATTTAGATTGATTAATGAAAATTCCAAGAGGGGATTGATGAATTTATAAACCAAGAAAAAAATTTAGTTCCCCCATCATAGACATTTCAAATTTGCTTTTCATGATATTTTCAAAATGTTTTGAAAGATTCGGATTAGTGGACCAAAAATAATGTCGCCCACGAATCGAAAAATCAAAATTTCATCGTTGTATTTTCGAGTAAACAAGGTAGGATCAACAGTTCCTTTGGTGAAATTGTTTTTATCAAGAAAGAGGAAAGTCCGTCATACCACGCTCTCAGAGCTTGTTTCAAGCCATAGATTGCCTTTTTGAGCTTGTAGACATAGTCTGGATGTTCCATGTCGATGAAGCCTTCTGGGTGACTCACGTACACTTCTTCTTTTAGAGTTCCATTCAAGAACGCGATCTTAATGTCCATCTGATAAACCGTGATGTTTTTGTGAGCTGCATAGGCTAAGAATATCCTAACTACTTCAAGTCTAGCTACCGGCGCGAATGACTCTTCAAAATCTATTCCTTCTTCCTGTCTATATCCTTTGGCCACAAAATGAGCTTTATTGCGAATTACATTCATTTCTTCATCCTTTTTGTTCTTCCATAACCATTTGAGATCAATGACTCAAATGTCAATTGGTCTTGGAACCAGATCCCAAGAGTCATGTAGACGGTATTGGAGAAGTTCCTCCTGCATCGCTTCTATCCAAGCATTTTACGCCATTGCCTCCCGAATGTTCTTTGGTTCTTTAGTGCTAATTGAGCAAAGTTAAATGCACAAGTCGCGATCATGGCAAGTTGGCGTCTTGTGCGAATTGGCCTTAAAGGTTCACCAATAACTTGTTCAATTGGATGGTCTTTGTCCACTTCAAAGTAGAAGGATATCGTGGGTTTAACGATGCGAGTTAGATGGTTCTCGTAAGCTTGAAGATGATTCACTAATTCCGTAGCAAATAGGTTTCGAATCGTCTTCATCTAACATTGTATCATTTTGTTTTGTGTAGGTTCTTCTTGAAATGATGTATTTTGGTGTTGCTCATCAATGTTGGTAGAATGATTTCAAGACTTGGAGTTGCTGGAGTTGCTGGAGTTGATGTAGATGATGTTGATGGAGTTGGAGCATTGGTTTCGACTGTGGTATATGCATCTTCTGTTGGTGGTGGTGGATGATTCTGAGCGGGTGCAGCGGAATGATGGTTTGATGAATTTGTCGAAGTTCCACCTTAGTATTCATCGTACATTAACTAGAAGAAATTCTCCAATTCTTTTTCTCGACGGTTTGTCAAACAAAGTTGATTGAGCTCTTTGAGGTATGAGTCCCGAACGATGTGTCCAAAAGTCACCGTTATCTTGAGTCCTAATCTGTTTTGATTGAGAGCCATCGGATTAAGTGCGGGTTCTAGAGCGAGTCTCTCAAAAGCCATTTGTGAAAGTTCGTCAAAATTCACATTCATCTTCTCCATTATCTTCCTAGTTCTTCTGTTATGCACCTTGAATGCCCTCGAGTTGTCTGAGTATCCAATAAAGATTCTAATATCACCTTTAGCTTTCAGTTTTCCTAGATCTTCTCTGTCGTTCGTCGAATAGCACAAGGCACCAAACACGTGAAGGTAAGATATATCAGGTTTTCCATTGTTTACTAGCTCATATGGGGTTTTATTGAATCTTGGATGAATTAGGGATCGGTTCTGAGTGAAACAAGCAGTGGCAATAGCATTAGCCCATAAAAATAATGGTGCACTAGAATAAATTAGCATTGTGTGAGTAGTTTCCACAAGAGTTCGATTTCTTCTTTCAACTACCCCATTCAGCTGTGGAGTTCTAATAACTGATGTCTGATGTGTGATTCCAACATCTTTAAAATAAGATCTTAACTCTTGATTTGTAAATTATGTGTCGTTGTCTGTTCTTACTACCCTTACTGGAGCTTGTAGAAGTACTTGAATATGCTTCAGAAAGGTAATGATGATGCCTGGTGCGTCGTCTTTTGATCTCAGAAACTTAACCCATGTATATCTTGAATAATCATCGATGATAACAAGAATATACTTTTTCCATTTAATGCTTTCAACTCTCATTGGGCCACATAAGTCCATGTGCAACATATGCAACTTTGCTTCCAAACTTGGTACGGATTTGGGTTTAAATGATACTCTTTTGCTTTTTCCTTTTTCGCATGATGGACATAAGTGATCCTTGGTGTATTTGAACTTTGGAAGTCCGTTGACGATGTTGTCTTTGGCAAGTTTGTTGATAATGTCGAAATTGAGATGGGATAATCTTCTATGCCACAACCAGGACTTTGTTCCAGATGCTCGTGTCATAAGACATATTGGTGATGAAGAGGCCATTTGATTTATGTCGATAGCATACAAGTTTGTGTCTCGATTCCCAGTTAAGAGATCAATGATGTTCAGGTTTCTAACGAAGCATGCATTTCTCCTAAACGCAACCTCTAAATCTGCATCACTGAATTGCCCGACTGAAAACAAATTGTGTCCCAACCCTTCGATATAGTAAACCCGAGTGATCAAATAATTTTCAAACAAGATCTCCATAACCCATGATAGCGCTACATGATCATTTCCAAAGCGTCACGGTTCCCATGAATTTCCGCACGAAATTGATCGTGACTTGATTCCGGTCATGTGCTTGGAGCAACCCGAGTCGATGATCCAAAGACATATTTCGATAACTTTGTCAAATCTGAAGAAGATGCTTTTGAAAACCGTTTTGATTTTGGTTCCTTTGGGACGTTCTTCTGAATAGGCCGATCATTCACATTCTTAGAAACACAATCATCTTGAACATTAATTAAAGATTTCTTGCAAGTTACACAAATAGATTCAACACATTCATTAAACATAGCAAGTTTCATAAGTTCATTACATTCAGATGAAATGTGTTTCTTATTAAAAAGCGGTAAATTCCTAGGGTGGTCTTTTACTTTCTTCTCTTTATTCAGGCTACTACTCTTAGAGGCATGCGAGACTCTATTGTTCCTTGTATTTCTCCTTGGATTTAGTCTGCTGCTCTTAGAGGTTCTTTCTAGTCCTGTAGAAGGTAAGGAACACGCATTAGGATTCACCTTTTTATCAAGAGAAGTGGTTTCAGCTTTCCTATTCTCTTTAGAGTGGTTGTTTAAACTTATGTCGTTTGTTCCATATGATTTAGATGTGGAGGCACACGCATTAGTGGTACTCATCCTAAAAATTCCAGGTGCTAAAACTTGAGGTTTCTCGATAATGTTTTTTCATTTTCAACAATCTTTCTTTTGCTTAGGCAAGGCGGTGGAGTGTTGGTTTTGACAAATCATTTTCTCATTGACTTTTGGAGGAGGCCGAGAAATAGACATTTTTGTTTGAAAACCGGTTTGAAACATTTGCTTTCTCCTCGATCAATGGTTTTGCAATCTTAGTATCCACACCTTTCCTTTTGACATTCCAACCGAGCCCTCAAAAGATCATTTTGCTCTTTCATGTCCTTGTAGGCATGCTCATCTGACGCTTTATCATACTTGCATTCCTCGGTTTTCGATCAAGTTGTTTAAAATATGATACATTTTCTTTTCAAGTTTTCAAGAGCTTTTTCATATTTTGAAACAATTGCAGAGGTCTCATCTATCGAGTCGTTCATGGTCTTCAACAGAATATCTTTGTAAAACAATGGACATAATATCGGTAGTTATAACATCTTCGAAGAGAGAATCATTTAAATTTTCCAAAACTTTGATGTGTTCAAAACATTCATTAGCTTTCTTTACCAGGGATTTATGGTCCAAGACAAAGTCACTTGTTTCTTTAAAAAATGCTTGTTCAAAATGAATTACCCTCGCACTGATGTTATTTAGCAGAGTGGCAATTTTGAGTTTCAAAAACCTTTTTCATTTCGTCATCAAAACTAGAAAACCAGTTGTTAGTACTGATGTTGATTTTAGATTTAACAATCTGTTGAAGTTGCCCATTTCTAGTTTTAATGTCATCTAAAATGCTTCTAGCATCACTTGTGTTAAAAGGATTGTTTGAAGACATTTGTTCCATTTTCGAAAATGATTATGAAACAACAATTGGTTTTGAAACTGATTTTGACTCTTTGTTTGAAACATTGGGTGTTATGGAAAACTTTGACTTTTCTTTTTGAGGAACAAATTTAATTCCAGAAATTTTGTTAAGTTTGTTGTAATCGATTGGTTTCATTTCTGGGTTCTTTTGTTTCATTTTTTATCTACTCTCGTCAATGAGTTCTAACATTTCATGAGAATCACGAACTTCTACGGGTTCATGTTTATCGAACAAAGCTTTTCCATTATACAAAACATTATGTTCTTTCTGAGCTTTCTTGAGTGCACAAGGAGGTTTGTTACCAAGAGCCATTTTTTAAGTAGTATGAAAATACGGGTTTGTCTGATTTGTTAAAATGTTGACAGTTTGATCTGAATGACCCGTTGTAACAAGCAAATTTTCCAATTTGTTGATTTTTTCCATTTTTCTCAAGAATTTCATCAAGAAGAGAATCTTCTCGTTTTGAAAAATTAGCAATCAACTTTTTCTTCTCTTTTTCAAGATCAGAATAAGTTGTTTTTTGTTTAGAAAGTCGGTTTTTAAGATCAGAAATTTCTTCATTTAAAGATTTTATTTTTAAGCTCAAATTAACATCAAGTGTGTCATCCTTAATTTGCAATTGTTTTTCTCTTAAAATGGAATTGCGATAACCAAATTCTAATTCTGACTCTTTGTTTTTGTGAAATTCAAAAGCTTTTGCATTCTCCTTGTACCTCTCAAGCTCAGGGTGAATTTATCATTCGCGGCCTTAACATCGCGATTGACCTTTTTCACTTTCTCAATTTCAATGCCACAATTATTGATTAATGATTCAAATAAGGCACGTGTTTCCTCATCAGTCTCAGTATTTTGTGCCACAAAGCCTCCACTAGGATCCATATCTGGAGTTTCAAAGTTAATATTGCTACTACTCGGATTGTCCATGTATGTATCATAAGTAGGTGATGGTGTCACAAAATGTTGTTCGTCATGAGTAAACACATCAAATATGACATTGTCATAGCATGGATCAATGATTGGTACCTCAGAGACTGCGTTGGCGTCATAAACAGGAGGTGTGTCAGATTCAGTGTCGTACTTAGCCTCCTGAAGATTTGTCATGAAGATGCAGTTTGCATTGATATCTTCTCGTTCTTCCATTTCATCCATAATTGCTATAAAGTCATGTTCCTCAGCACTTAACTACATCCCTGCTTCTGACTTTTGTGCCAATAACAATGCTTTTTGAAGATACGCAGAATCTTTGTTTTTCTGCTTAGTAGGACAATTCCTTGCAATGTGACCCACTCCTTGACTGTTGTAACACGTAACCCGATTAGCCTGATTCACATTTCCATAATTCCCAACGACTTGAGCTGCAACATTCCCAATCTAATTACCCACTTCTCTATTCCCAACATTCTGACCCATTTGATTTCCAACATTCTGACCCAACTGATTACCATGATACGGAACCGCCTGATTACCCATGTTAAATCCAGTAGCATATTCCCGTTGGTTCCCAATAACTCCAAACATTTGTCCTTGTTGACCCATATTCAAGCCCGACTATGCAATTTGCATGTCTCGAGTGTTAGATAAAATTCTTTGGTTGTTGTTAGTTGGTGTGGAATAGCGTCCTTTGAATACTTTAGTCAAATAAGCAAATGCATTTGACAAAGCCTCTGTTTGTTCAACTTCAAGGTCGGTGATTCCTTGTTCCCGGTATTGTGGATACTGTTGTTGTTGAATGAATTATTGTTCTGGTGGGTAGAATTGTTGGTGAGGGATAACAACTTGTGGTTGCGGAATGTATTGCTGCAAGTTGTTGTTAGTAGAAGATGATGGAGGTTGTTGTTGTGTGTTCACTGGAGTTTGAGTCTTTGCAATTAGTGCCAAGGGATCATGATTCTTTGCCAATCTTTCTTTCTTAACTTCATTAACTTCAGCTTGGTTTTGTTTCAAAAAATCATAGAGTTGATCAAAGTTCACCTGATGTAAGTCCTTTGTTTGGTTGAAAATAGTGACATATCGTCCCCATTCTTCTTGAAGATTGTTGAGAAATTTGATGTTACTCACGATAGCTCTGGGTGTCAACTTGTTTCTGATAAGCTCATTCATCAAAGTGCAAAACCTTCCATAGCAGGATTCAATGGATTCTCCCGAGTTGATGTAAACTTCTCCCATTCGTTAGCGACTTGTTCTCCATGTCTTGTTTACCAAGTTCTATTCCATAACATAGCCGTCTAACACGCTCCCACATATCGTAAGAAGTTTCACGGTTGTCTACAACAACAAAGATGTCTCTTGGTAATCCCGGTTGGACAATGTGTATTGCCATGTCATACGCTTCGATCGCTTCTTATCCTCGTCGCTGTATTCTCGATTCATCTTGATCACGAAAGATCTTTGGGACGGGAGGTGTTGCATCGAATTCCGTGGTCTTGGACTTGTCGTGGCTTGAAGGGTCCATTCGTAATGGATTGAATCATCACTTTTCCATTAGGTTTGGTTTTGATGTAGCGGAGCATACGACTTGTCCATTGAAGATATCCACCTTTTTCCAGCATAGGAGGACGGTTTTCGGCACCGACTGCATGAATGTCTTGTTGAGTTGTCAATGATGAAGGTATTTTATGATAAAGTTGATGTAGGATCTATTCAACGATAAAGGAGTTGTGTTTGATGAAGATTAAGCTTGGTTGTTGTAGTGAAAATTAGGTCTGAAAACTTAAAAACCTCAATAACTTTTGTTCAGAGCGGATTTAGGACTCGAAGGTTGACCCGAAGCGTGCCATTCTCCTCGTTCTCAAGGTCGTTTTGATGGGTAGAACGCTGAAAACAGAGTTACGGTTCAAAAGTTAGGGCCGTTTGAAGTTTTGCTGAAAATCTTACTCGTAAACTTGATCTTAGGCGTAGGATTTGGGTGCTTAGGCATAAACTGCTTTCTTAGGTGTAAACCTCCTTAGGCGTAAGATGAAGCTTATGCGTAAACTCTAACTTACGCGTAAACTTAAGGTTAAACGTAAGCTTATGCGTAAACTATAAACTTAGAAGTAAAGGACCTTACGCGTAAGATTTAACTTAGGCGTAAAAGTGCTTACTCGTAAGCTTTAGGCTTAGGCGTAAGATTAGGTTTGAAACCAAAATCCTTCACACTTGTCAAAATGTGAGAGATATCCACAAGTCGAAGTATTCCACAAACTTATCCAAGTGAGGAAAGTACTGAGTAACCGTTGTTGCACGAAGATTCTTCACCAAATGCTTAAGCGTAAAGTTCACTTCTTACGCGTAGACCTTAGGCGTAGGAAAAGGGTTTTGACTTTTCCTTAGGCATAAAACTAGGGTTTAGACTTTCTCCTTATGCGTAAACTGCCCATATTTTTGCAAAAAACACGAATTTTCACCCAAAAACACGATTCCAAATGATTTATTTTGCACAAACTTCTTCCAAAACACTTAAAGATCAATAAAAACTACAACTTTAGCTTAAAAAACATGTAAAAATCAAAACTTTATGCAAAATCACATGTTTTTAATGAAAAAACGCAACTTTTGTGTAAAGCTTCAACAAAAAAACGTAACACAACACTCCTAAACCATTGTTAGGCGATTGATACCAATTGTAGGACCTTGTTTTTCTCAACCTTATCACGATACCAAGCTTACCACAAGAGTATAACACGTAAAACACACACGTATGCGTAAAGAAAGATGAAGAAAGGTGGTGACTTGAATGATATATGTTATGCTTATGTATGTAGAGAGAAAGATGAAAACAAGAGAAGTATTATTGCAAAGAAAACACACACTTACACACTCAGCACCCACCTCAAATGTGTCATTTGAGGTGTATTTATACTACAATACAAAATGCCCTAATGGGTTTGGCATGGGCTTCGTGTGGGCTTGAAATGGACTTGGATTACATAAACTTATAAAAGGCTAGCTAAACTTAACTACTACCCATTTAGCTTAGCCCAATCCACGAGCCAGTTAACTATTCTAGTACAATGTCTAACACACGTTATAAAGTTCTTAAATATGAATGACCATCACTTCTATTAATTATTATTAAGGCTAACAACCTCTTACAAGGTTATTTTTAGCTAAAAGATTTATTACCTTAAAGTTCACATGACCTAGCCTTCTATGCCATAACATAGATTCATTCAAAGAAGTTGTAGCAACTAAACAAGTAAGGTTTTCTTTAGGCACTATGTTTTTCATACTCACACTGTACAGATTGCTTTTCCTAGGAAATTTAAGTAATACCTCATTGATAACTTCAAATACTCCTGAATATTAAGTGTCAATTTCCCCTGATAATGCTTGTAATTTATATCATTTATATGAATTTACGCTTGTTTTCTATTGTTTTCCACTTTCAGGTAAATTACGAGCATTGGAGTTAAGTGACGCGAAATTGTAGAAATATCAAAGATTTATCATAGTATGCTGACTTTGAAGAAGTTACGGCTTAACTCATCTTTCACATTACGCCGTAACTAAAGGGTGACTCAGAAAACCCAACTCATCAGAAGGTTACGGCGTAACTCTCCCCTAGGACTACGACGTAACTATATTAGGTCAAATGAGGTTCCACGCCGCTGATAACTACGTCGTAACTATTCCACCAACTATGGCATAACCAAGAAATATTGAAGAATACGACGTAACCACTCATAAGGTTACATTGTAACCAACAGATCTAGTGCAAAATAGGAAGGAATTGAAGGTTAC
>CM040242.1:267161110-267357292 GCA_022545495.1 Chrysanthemum lavandulifolium
GCTAGCTTATTGTTATATTTACAATGTTGGTTCTTTGACAAATGCTAAGATCTCGATTAGTTTTGGCACGATGTTATGTCTAATTTGGGAAAAATGTACATTTAATAGAGGAAAAAACAAATGCTAAACACAAACAAAGCATTCATACTTGTTTGTCACCTTTTGCTAAGACCTCGATTAATTTTGGCACGATGCTGATGTTTATGTCTAACTTGGTAAAAATGTACATTTAAAGAGAAAAGAAAAACAAACACTAAACACAATAGCATGTTAATTCAACGGTATACTTTGACTGACCAGTCAAAATTCAACGGTACCTTTCGCTGGGGACTTGTTCCCGGCAAAAGTAGCTTTCACTTTGACGGAAATTTGACCAGAGTCAATAGCATGTTAATTGTTCCCGCCTTTATTCCCGCTAAACTTTCCCGGGACATGTCCCCAAGAAAATAGTATTCACAAAATACGCTTAATTATATGTTAAAATACACAACTTTTAATACACAACTAAAACCCCGATTAAATGTTAAAAATATGAACTTAATTATATTGTGGTTCATTTAGATGTTAAAATGACCAATTCAACCCTAATGGTCGTTTAACATGATTCGTACTGATTTTTGGACTTTATTACTCGTGGGTTTGAGGAAGACATGCATGTCTGGTTTGCACCTGTTAGATATTTGATCATGTTTGCTTAAGACTTTTTGAACAGTTGTCTAGTTATAGTGCTATTACACCATTTCCCGACATCATTTCATTCTCCTTTTAGTTAAACATACGTATTATTCCAACAACAACATCAACAACAACTACAAGAACAACAACAACAACAACTACAAGAACAACAAAAACTACTACTACTACTACATACGAAGATTTTCCATGTCACCTAACAGCTCACGAAGTAATGCATCCGACTAACATGCGTGGTCGTCAGGAATCCTTGCCATTTCAAGTCTTGCCTCCAGCATCCTTACTCTTGTCTCTAGCACATGTTTTTGTGATTCCAGCAAGTTTATCCTAAGATATTTGGCATTTCAGCTCGAGCACTCTGTTGGTGCAGATCCATAACCTTGAGATGTTGAACCAGAAGAGGTTATTCTTAAGTACTCGTCAAATTCACTCTTCCACATAAAATATCCGCACCCATTATCTTCTTTTCTGGGCTGTTACATAATAAGAAAATTATAAGAGATTACAACCCAATTATTTGTATATTTACATAAATAAGAAATGTATGATTGTTCACCTTCGACAAAGGACATGCATAATATTGTCGTCCAGGTGAATATTCTCTATGTGATGTTCTTAATCTTATATTTCCTGCTCCACAAGAACACATAAAAGGATTAAATGGCTCCATCTCAGGTTTTGGAATTTGTGTGAAGATAAGAGGTTGTGAGGTTGAGTGTTTTGAGGATAAGAGGTTGTGAAATTCGTGTGAAGATAAAAGGACTATATAATGTGTTTGTCATGTTGGTGGGAAGTTTTGGCGCCATTTTTTTGTGGGAATTTTTGGCGCCTTTTTTTTGTGGGAAGTTTTGGCGCCAGTATTTTTGGAGGGAAGTTGAGACCAGTAGACAACTGCAAGAATATGGACTTTACTTGTGAAGATAAAGATGTTTGTGGTGGGAAAGTTTCTTCACTAGTTCAAAGATGTCCACCCCCTTTCATGTGTAATAGCCCTTTAACTAGGTTAATGAGATCATTTTGTTTCATCTGCTTGTGATACATGATACGTATACCATAGCACCTACACTCGGTCGTTTAACATGATACGTATACCATAGCACCTATAATTGGTCGTTTAACATGATACGATACCATAGCACCTATACTCGAGCGCTTAACATGATACGATACCATAGCACCTATACTCGAGCGCTTAACATGATACGTATACCATAGCACCTATACTCGGTCGCTTAACATGATATGTATACCATAGCACCTATACCGGTCGCTTAACATGATACGATACCATAGCACCTATACTCGGTCGCTTAACATGATACGTATACCATAGCACCTATAATTGGTCGCTTAACATGATACATATACCATAGCACCTATACTTGGTCGCTTAACATGATACGTATGCCATAACACCTATACTTGGTCGCTTAACATGATCATTATGCCATAGCACCTATAATTGGTCGCTTAACATGATACGTATGCCATAGCACCTATAATTGGTCGCTTAACATGATACGATACCATAGCACCTATAATTGGTCGCTTAACATGATACGATACCATAGCACCTATACTTGGTCGTTTAACATGATACGTATACCATAGCAACTATAATTGGTCGTTTAACATGATACGTATACCATAGCACCTATACTTGGCCGTTTAACATGATACGTATACCATAGCATCTATAATTGGTCGTTTAACATGATACGTGATACGTATACCATAGCACCTATACTTGGTCGTTTAACATGATACGTATACCATAACACCTATACTCGGTCGTTTAACATGATACGTATACCATAGCACCTATACTTGGTCGCTTAACATGATACGTATACCATAGCACCAGACTCGGCCGCTTAACATGACACGATACCATAGCACCTATACTTGGTCGCTTTAACATGATATGTATACCATAGCACCTATACTTGGTCGTTTAACATGATACATATACCATAGCACCTATACTCGGTCGTTTAACATGATACGTATACCATAGCACCTATAATTGGTCGTTTAACATGATACGTATACCATAACACCTATAATTGGTCGTTTAACATGATACATATACCATAGCACCTATACTTGGTCGTTTAACATGATACGTATACCATAGCACCTATACTCGGCCGTTTAACATGATACATCTACCATAGCACCACTGCAGTCTTCATCTTCCTCAGTAACCACCACCACATCACCACCACTTCCTCACCATCTCCACCACCATCTCCATCTCCACCACCATCTCCACCACTTCACCACAACACCACCACTTCCTGTGCTGCAACCACACAAGCACCACTATGCACCATCTCCCCTCTGTTATGTTTGGGTGTGAAAATACTAATATTAGTGACAGGGGATGCTAGTACTATAAACCCAAATCAACTAGTTCATGCTTTTTTGCATATGAAGTTTTAACTAGACTACACACATGAATGTTGAAATGTAAGATAGCGTTTGGTAATAATTCAGTTTTTATGATTTGTTTGAGCTATAGTTTGCTAGTTAGTAGTAGGCGAATGCATAACTACACAAGCATTTACGTATCAGCTGTGTTTGTGTGTTTTATGTTTCAAACTGCTTATTGTTGATTGATCTAAGTAACGTTTTAAGTTAATGAGTAAACCAGCTTTTGTAGGTACATGAAGTGAGAATATTAATATTGTGTTAGTTTCATATTGGTAATAGATACACCCTAGAAACAGTCATTTGATGTTTTTGAGTGTTAACCATAGTTTTTGAAACTGAACAGTCCACCTACCCATCTTACTTTTGCCCCCCCATATCTGGCCTAAATAAGCTGTTTACAGCTTATAAATAAGCTGAGAAACCTTGGAATTGGACTGAGTATCATGTGCACAGAACAAATAAATGGCCAAACCAGCAACTTTCAACCCACTGCAGCCATAGTAAAAGATTTTTGTGAATTTTTTCCTTTTGACAGTGATTACACAAGCTAGTTGGCTTCCTATTTTATTTTTTTAAAATTTTTATCACAACAAAAACTTCACTAAATTGCTTGCGATCGCTTCAAATTGTTTATATATATATATATATATATATATATATATATATATATATATATATATATATATATATATATATATATATATATATATATATATATATATATATATATATATATATGTTTCTTCACTAATTTCTATGTTCTTTTACAGATGGAAGATGTTGTAGCTAGGTCTCACGGTGGCGATGGAGGTAATTCGCCACCTCGTGGTCCCTCGAGGAGGATAGGCACCAATTGCCAGCGTAAGAATTTCTGAATTATTTTAAACTAAACTGTATTTGATTACATGTTATTTTAAATTGATAACTTGTTATTTTATGTCATCATCACTTGAATCTGATTACTTGTAGGCTCTAAATCCAAAGCTGCCAACCCAACCACCAAAATTGGGAAAGGCGGGAAGGTGGTGCGTAGTCCCACTAAGAACACGACACTCAAGGCGAAGGTGGCACTGGATCGTCGTCCTATGTCGATCGATTTTCGGGTCAACCAGGAGGGTTTTTATACACACGTGGGCCCTCACGCTTCTTGGTTCTCCAACTATGTTGGGGAGGTGTTACGGGACTCGATTCCCATGTTTTGCGATTCATGGGCTAAGGTTCTCGAAACGGCCAAGGCCCACATCCATGACCAGCTACACGTAAGTTTTTTTAACCTTTATTTTTTTAATTATTGTGTTTATTTATTCAAATGTGCTTATTTATTCAAACTTGTTTGTTTATTTAAATTTGTATATTTTTTATTTATATTTTATTGCAAAGACTACTTTGATCTCGACCCACACATTGTCGGGCTCGAATGGAGACACGATTGTTGATGATTTAGTATTATCTCCAAAACGATACGATGACAACAAATATAGATACAAAAATATCACTTTACGGCAGCAGCGGGTGGAGAGGATTGAGAGATCAAAAGACGTCATTCAAATGAACAAGACGCAAGAGGATTGGGATGCGTTGGTAAATTTCGATCGACACTTTATAATAATAATAATTATCATTATCATTATCATTATTATTATTATTATTATTATTATTATTATTATTATTATTATTATTATTATTATTATTATTATTATTATAATAATAATAATAATAATAATAATAATAATAATAATAATAATAATAATAATAATTCATTTATATAATAGTTTTATAATTTAAAATACGCAGTTAAGCTTTGGACAAACCCGAAAAGTAGAATATATCGAGTCAACCGACAAAACCGCATGGCTAACACGAGTTCTAGCCTTCATGGATCTCAATCATTAATGCTATTTGCCATAACTTTGTAAGAAACTATTTAATCATTTGATTTATATATATACATGGTGTTGGGTGTGTCGTTATTAATTTTATTTCTAAAAGTTGAGCAATGGCACCGAGGCGGCGGTTGGAGAAGACTTGATAGAGCTATACCGTCGGAACCATACGAGGGTGATGTCTTTGAGTCCCGTTATCCGAGGCTAGATATGTAAGTATAATTTATTTTCAAAGTCACCCACTTTGATGAAATATAATGCATCACGACTTATATATTACTTTTCTTGTTTTTTGCAACTAAACAGACCGATGATACATATGCGGAAGAGAGCACTCGATGGGACCCACATGATCGACCGCGAGATTCTCCGCACGTGATTGGTGGTAAGCAACGCGGTCATATTCCCGTGTAGGTCAAGTCTTACCCGCGGTGGAGTGAAGAAGACCTTTAGCGCCTCCCGACCTCGTGATGAAGCGGACGTGTCCTCACCGCGGAAACAGCCGATGATCGAGGAGCTCGCTACACGAGGACTCGATGGAGCCGGTGATGGAGTTTATGAGGTCATTCCCGGTTGGCGGAGCGACTACATTCCGCCCGGATCGTGTGTTACCCACCAGTGGGTCGAATCGTGCTACTCCACCGGTGGGTCGATCCGTGCTACTCCATCCAGCGAGTCTAGAGATACCGGGACGGGAGTGGGGTAGTGGGGTTTGAGATGTCGGTTTATGTTAGTTTAACACGTTATGGATATGTTTGTAGAGAATAACATGGATTATTATGTCGTTTATGTGCATTATGTGTTAGCATTCCGCTAAATGGATTATACGATAGTTTTGGACCATTCATGGATAGGTAGCTTATGTATAGTTTTGTAGATGATCATGTGTTAACGGTTTTAAACCGCTTTGGCGATTTTGGAAACACATAACTATGTTAGCGATTGATGGGTATATATGATATTATGTTTAGCGAATTTGTGTTGTTGTAGCATAAAACAGGTTGTTACATTGTAGATTTTTTCTGGAATTTCGGAAAAAATCTGAAAATTACCCATTTTGCAGCAATTTTCTGCAAAATTTATATTACCACTTTCCCCAGGGATAAGTCCCCGGTAAAAGCCGCAAATCAACAGTGGCATATAGTTTTTGCAGATGACATGTCCCCGGCGAAAGAGGTTTGCTCAACAGTAGTATTCATCTTTCCCTGGGGACATGTCTCCGGCAAAACTGCGTAATTAATTATTCTGATAACGTAATTAGCTAAATAATTAAATATTCAAAAAAAATTTCCCCCGGGACTTGTCCCCGGCAAAAAATAGTGCCACGTCGGACTTGTTTGAGCGGCGAAAAATGGCTGCGGGACCCACCTGTCCCCGGTAAAGGTGGACATGAGTCCCCGGGGAAAGTATTCCCGACAGGGTATTGCCGAGGGACTTTCGCCGGGGACATGTCCCCGGAGAAAGGTTTCGCAGGGGACATGTCCCCGGCGAAAGCCCTGATATTTCCCCTGTGAAAGCCCTGATCGTTGTAGTGTCATGCCATGTGTGTTGATAAAGAAGAAAAACTTTATACAAATTGGAGGCCCTACAAATTGTTGTCCCTGTACCATTGCCACGTTTGCACACCCGATAGGTCGTGAGCCTAGAGAAACAATTATCAACATAGATAACATGTAAAAATAAAAATAAAATTACCTTAAACTTGTGTTATTTGTATGAAAACAAGAAAAAACTAAAACCCTGACGGGTCTTGAGAACTGGGTTTCAAAATTCAAAAACCCGATTTAAACTGACTCGTTTTCTTGACCGAAACTGGTTCAACCGGTTGAAGCATCCGGGTCAAACCGGGTTCCAAACATTACTTATATCTATGCTAGGAAAATCATAAAGTCGTTCATAGCACACGCCAATCACATATTGATATTGCCCTTAAACGTGCATCTTTTGCATAGTCGGCATATTTAGTACTCAAAACATAATAAAATCCTCCTTTATAAGCTACTTCGTCTCTCACCCTATATCTTCACTAACTTAGGCGTCAAAAAACTTTATGCTTATATTCTCTCAATGCTTCCTAGCATTGATTATCTTTGTTCATGAGAAGACTCTAGCAAAGGTAACAAAAGTGAGACGCGAAGGTCAAGTCAATCCATAAAAATGTGATAAGTTTAAGTTGGTAAATATCCGCCTTTTTTTCAGTTAGAATAAGTCCTCAACGCCTTGAGACATTGGCTTCCAAATACATTGTTCATCTATAAATATATGACATAGGTTTTCATATTCGTAAACAAGTCTTGGTGTGTGGTTCGGGGTCGAAAGTCTTCCTTTACAACGAGCAACCTTTACAACCCACTAGGCAGTGTACCTATGTCATATATTGCCCAAGTCGGACCTCAAATGAACTAGGGTTTGCTCTCCAAAATAATGCACACTAAATACAAAAAATTCGAAGTGTATATATAGATTTTACACTCGCGACAACGTCACCTTTTGAGTGTGACGCCGTCTGATTGCTGTCATTATGGTTTCATTTTGACGAAGTCATCATTGGGACGGCGTCAGGTGAGAAGTAGTGACGCCGTCTGGCTTGATTATGGACGTCGTCTTGGAAGGGATCTTGTTCGTCTGGTGAAAAAGGAAGAGTGACGCCCTTTAGGATTTATGCATGACGCCGTCAGGTGTTAAGACAAAAATAAGTTCTGAGCCGTCGCTTGAGACTTTTTAGAAGACCCTGTGAGTGAATGCGTCGCCCTTGGAGTTGGGACGCTGTCAGGCTTGTGAAACAGCCTTGTTTTCTTAAAATTGTCGTTTTCTTCATGTTTTCGCTCCTTTTCGTCAAAAAATGCTTCATTCTAGCAATTTGTTTCCAAAAGACCTAAAATGTAAAAAAGAACGATTTTAAGCAGTAACAGATATAAAATGGTACCTTTCACTAATGCCTTAGTCTTGACTCTTTTGGCATCCTTCACTAATGCTTTTGACACGGACGTTAAGCACCTTTCGCTAATGCCTTCGTCTTGACTCTTTCGACATCCTTCACTAATGCCTTTGACACAACACTTCTAGGGAGGAAGAAAGAACTATCAACAAGAGAACCTCAGTAGTCTTGATGATGACGAAGCATGGCAACTCATGGACTTGAGCTTGCTCGACTTCAAGAGGTGGTGATCTCGCCTTTAAGAGGAACCTAGAGAATCACACAAAAACAAAACTACATACAAAGATCACTTAGATCTATGGTTAAAGAGTTTACAACTCAAAGAGAAAATATATGTGAAAAGGGGTAAGGTACAATGAAGAAATGGCTCACTATTTATAGAGGAAAATGTGCTACTATCCCACGGATCCCTTACTTGAGGGATCCGTCCAGTGTAAACTGGGGGAACCGTGGGACGCTCCTCTTTGCCCATGGGTTTTGGGTCATGGGTTATGGGTCATGGGTCCTAGAATTTGTACCATGGGTATCCAAGTAGATATAATGTATCTACTAGATGCAATACATCTAGTCCATGAGTCATGGGTTAGCTCCATGGGTTATGGATAATGCCCATTTATGACTTATGCATGATGTCATGCAATGGGTTATGGGTTATGCTCCATGGGTATGGGTCATGGACTTTGGGTTTTACCCAACCACATTCAATGTATTTAGTCAATGGGTCAAATACTTTAAACTTCTACCCATTGTATTGCCCATTACAATACATACTAATTATGTATACATCTACCCAATATGTAAACACTAGTTGTTGTACTTATGCATTACTAAAACATAAAAGCACTATTACTTGTTTAATGTTTTATATGAAAAAAGTAAGTGTGTTAGTAAACTATTGACTCAAACTATTTACGTATTTTATTTGTTTCGTTAAAATGATTTTACGTTTGTTATCGGCAAAACATTAGAAGATCGTAAAATATAAATAAACGCTTTTCTGACTTATTTGTATTAACAATCTCCCTTTTGTTGATGACAAAACATAAGATTATTTTAAGGAAAAACTAAAATTCGTAAAAGTTTGAATTGTAGTTTTTACTCTCTTCTCCCCTTTTTTGTCGAAACAAAAAGAGCGTCGAAAAGAAACTAACACATTGTTTTAAGAGAAAACATGTAAAAAGAAAGAGAAAAAAGTGTAGAGAGCAAGAGATGGGAAGTGTTCTCGTCCTAACTCCCCCTTGACGAGTCCATCCCTTTGTGAGGGCGTCAAGTAAGGAGAAAATACTAAACTAGTGCATTGCAACTATGTTTGCAAATGGTTTCGTCTTTGTGACGATTATGCTCCCCCTTGATTATTGCAACTTTGAAAGGGGACGTCATGTAAGGTAATCCTAATGTGAAGTATATTGCAAATGATTTTGCAATGTATTGCTTTGACACGAAACTCCCCCTAGCTTAGGGTGTCAAAGTCTTCATGTGTATATTGAAAATCTACAAAACAAAGGTTAGAAAACAAGTATACAATGCATAATTTCCTGCAAATAAGACTCAAGTTAGTAGTAAACAACTCTTCTGTTTCACGGATCCCACGGTTCCCTCCTTGGAGGGATCCGTCTAGGCAAAACTGAGGGATCCGTCTGTCTGAAAGCTTAAGACATCAATGATGATGTAACAAGTGATGTTATCATCAAAATGAGATATGTAACAAGGCACAAAACACATTTTCAAGGGAATGTGACAAATAGCATGTAATTTCATTTAATAAAACTAGAGATATGATGTACATGACTCTAAAAACTAAGAAAATGAACAATACATGACTTAGGATTTCTAGACTATCTAAGTTGAGCTTGATACTAAGACACCACTTGAATCCTCTAGCTCAAGTTTGTTTAGGTTTGATCTCGTCGAAACGTTCGAGGAGGTGATAAAACATGAAACGTTGATCTTCACGTACTTCATGTATCAAACTTTCAACATGTTGACAATGATAATAATCTTTGTCATAGCTCGGAAATGGTGGTGGTATGGCTTGAAGTGGAGGATCAAGTGAAGAGTGTTGAGGATCCTCAGAAGAAGGAGGGATTGGTAGAGGCACATTCAAAGATGGCTCAGCTAAGAATGATGGTGGCGGTAGAGAGGTGTCAACTTTCATGTGGTCGGGTGGTTGACTTTGATGATTTCTCATAATCCAAAAGGGACTATTTGAGGGTGATGGAGAAAAGAAGTCGAGCTAGTGTTGACTCAACACCTTGATTTTGTTGCGCTATTCCTCCCAAAGAGGAGAATGTTGGCGATGTTGGAGGATGGGATGGCCTAGGAGGCAAGTCCTCTAGATTGTAAAGGTGTGGTGATGAGAGTGGGGTGGTGAATAATATGGCTCTAGGCACTAAGGGTGATGGTTTAGTGGAAATGGGGTTGTTTGGTTTAGGAGGTATGGTGGTGTTTGGCATTGGTAGTTTTGTGGGAACAATCCTTTTGGGGATTGGTTTGATAGGTGGAGGGGAGATCCTAGCATTTGTGGATTTAACGGGAGATGATTCGGTTGAAGAAATTTCGTGAACAACACGAGCAATTTTATCGGGTGGTCCTTGGGTGGATGAGTTACCACTATGAGCTTTCCTCATGATGAGATGATTAAAAGAGGTTTGTAAAAGTTTCTAAGTGCTGAGGATGAGGATGTAGATGATGACTTTAGGAGTATTAGCAAAATGGTTTATAAAGGAAAGGATTTGGCAAGTGCATTCAAGACTTAAGTCACTAAGATTCTTTGGAATGTGATGATTAGCATGCACAAGTGTTCAGAGTTGCACTGATATAGGAATTTAATTAAGATAAGTAGGAGTGTTCAAGTTAGCAAGAAGAGCTTGAAATGATTGTTTTAGCTAGAGTTTAAGATGAATATGTCACCCGAATCCCACTGTTCCCTCCAATGAGGGATTCGTCTAGGCTAATCCTAAGGATCCGGTTCTCAGCAGCTAAGAAAGGAGAAAAATGATGTTGGTAAGGTCTAATACCTATACCTCTTGAGTGTTTCAGTCTTCCTAAGTGTCTTTAAATGAAAGGGTACTTAAATGATCAAGGGCAATGAGTGATCTAGCTAATGATTGCCTTTTATGGAAGAAAAATAGGACTTTTATGAGTACCAACGAATGAACAAAGATGACACTAGAAAATTTGAGAGTGTCAAGTGGAGCTAAATGATTCTAAAGATCAGATAGTGACTTAAGATAATTTTGGAAAATACCTTAGAGGTTATAAGAAATGAAAACTAGCATTTGACCCATTTTGAGGTAGGAATGACTAAAATCAATTTGCTAGAATTGAGAGATTTACGAAACTCGATGTGTTGATATGTGAGAGATGATGTGTGAATATAAGAGCGGAAGAATGATAAGTTTTGGTGAAATGATAAATCGAGAAGCACCTTGAGTGTGATCCTAAATGACCTATGTGTGAGAGTGAAACTTACTAAGCGTGAGAAAGACTTAAGAGGTCCTAAGGCATTATGTTCAGCTAGTGTGAAGTAGTATATAGACATGGTTTGAAGTATAAAAGACTGAAACTGCATTTCTGTTTGCCCGGATCCCACGGTTCCCTAAGTGGAGGGATCCGTTTAGTACAAGGTGTGGGATTCGTCTCATGCAAAATAGTACCTTCACAAAAGGTATGCAAAAGTTGCACAAGGCATCGTATTTCAAAGCTAAGAAGTTTGAACAACAATATATTAGAGACATCAGACGTTAAATGTTTTATTTCATGAGAGAAATTACATTACAATGATAAAAGATGAGATCTAGGGATTGAGCCTATTTTGAAAAGAAACTAAGTTTCTTGAGCATTTTCGCTAGATGGATCGTCAAATGGATGATGAGTATTTGCCGATTCAGGGATGAAGAAAGACTTGATGAGAGATGTGTTTAGAGGTTCCATCATCTTATTCACAAGTACATACAACGGACTTTGAAATTGAGGGTGGAAGTACATGATGTGATGATAAAGGGGACGTCATGTAAGGTAATCTTAATGTGAAGTATACTGCAAATGATTTTACAATGTATTGCTTTGACACGAAACTCCCCCTAGCTTAGGGTGTCAAAGTCTTCATGTGTATATTGAAAATCTATAAAACAAAGGTTAGAAAACAAGTATACAATGCATAATTTCCTGCAAATAAGACTCAAGCTAGTAGTAAACAAGTCTTCTGTTTCACGGATCCCACGATTCCCTCCTTGGAGGGATCCGTCTAGGCAAAACTGAGGGATCCGTCTGTTTGAAAGCTTAGGACATCAATGATGATGTAACAAGTGATGTTATCATCAAAATAAGATATGTAACAAGGCACAAAACACATTTTCAAGGGAATGTGACAAATAGCATGTAATTTCATTTAATAAAACTAGAGATATGATGTACATGACTCTAAAAACTAAGAAAATGAACAATACATGACTTAGGATTTCTAGACTATCTAAGTTAAGCTTGATACTAAGACACCACTTGAATCCTCTAGCTCAAGTTTGTTTAGGTTTGATCTCGTCGAAACGTTCAAGGAGGTGATAAAACATGAAACGTTGATCTTCACGTACTTCATGTATCAAACTTTCAACATGTTGACAATGATAACAATCTTTGTCATAGCTCGAAATGGTGGTGGTATGGCTTGAAGTGGAGGATCAAGTGAAGAGTGTTGAGGATCCTCGAAGGAGGAGGGATTGGTAGAGGCACATTCAAAGATGGCTCACTAAGAATGATGGTGGCGGTAGAGAGGTGTCAACTTTCATGTGGTCGGGTGGTTGACTTTGATGATTTCTCATAATCCAAAAGGACTATTTGAGGGTGATGGAGAAAAGAAGTCGAGCTAGTGTTGACTCAACACCTTGATTTTGTTGTGCTATTCCTCCTAAAGAGGAGAATGTTGGCGATGGTGGAGGATGGGATGGCCTAGGAGGCAAGTCCTCTAGATTGTAAAGGTGTGGTGATGAGTGGGGTGGTGAATAATATGGCTCTAGGCACTAAGGGTGATGGTTTAGTGGAAATGGGGTTATTTGGTTTAGGAGGTATGGTGGTGTTTGGCATTGGTAGTTTTGTGGGAACAATCCTTTTGGGGATTGGTTTGATAGGTGGAGGGGAGATTCTAGCATTTGTGGATTTAACGGGAGATGATTCGGTTGAAGAAATTTCGTGAACAACACGAGCAATTTTATCGGGTGGTCCTTGGGTGGATGAGTTACCACTATGAGCTTTCCTCATGATGAGATGATTAAAAGAGGTTTGTAAAGTTTCTAAGTCTTGAGGATGAGGATGTAGATGATGACTTTAGGAGTATTAGCAAAATGGTTTATAAAGGAAAGGATTTGGCAAGTGCATTCAAGACTTAAGTCACTAAGATTCTTTGGAATGTGATGATTAGCATGCACAAGTGTTCGAGTTGCCTTGATATAGGAATTTAATTAAGATAAGTAGGAGTGTTCAAGTTAGCAAGAAGAGCTTGAAATGATTGATTTAGCTAGAGTTTAAGATGAATCACACCCGAATCCCACTGCTCCTCCAATGAGGGATTCGCCTAGGCTAATCCTAAGGATCCGGTTCTCGTGACTAAGAAAGGAGAAAATGATGTTGGTAAGGTCTAATACCTATACCTCTTGAGTGTTTCAGTCTTCCTAAGTGTCTTTAAATGAAAGGGTACTTAAATGATCAAGGCAATGAGTGATCTAGCTAATGATTGCCTTTTATGGAAGAAAATGGGACTTTATGAGTACCAATGAATGACCAAAGATGACACTAGAAAATTTGAGAGTGTCAAGTGGAGCTAAATGATTCTAAAGATCAGATAGTGACTTAAGATAATTTTGGAAAATACCTTAGAGGTTATAAGAAATGAAAAACTAGCATTTGACCCATTTTGAGGTAGGAATGACTAAAATCAATTTGCTAGAATTGAGAGATTTACGAAACTCGATGTGTTGATATGTGATAGATGATGTGTGAATATAAGAGCGGAAGAATGATAAGTTTTGGTGAAATGATAAATCGAGAAGCACCTTGAGTGTGATCCTAAATGACCTATGTGTGAGAGTGAAACTTACTAAGCGTGAGAAAGACTTAAGAGGTCCTAAGGCATTATGTTCAGCTAGTGTGAAGTAGTCTATGGACATGGTTTGAAGTATAAAAGACTGCAATTGCATTTCTGTTTGCCCGGATCCCACGGTTCCCTAAGTGGAGGGATCCGTTTAGTACAAGGTGAGGGATTCGTCTCATGCAAAATAGTACCTTCACAAAAGGTATGCAAAAGTTGCACAAGGCATCGTATTTCAAAGCTAAGAAGTTTGAACAACAATATATTAGAGACATCAGACGTTAAATGTTTTATTTCATGAGAGAAATTACATTACAATGATAAAAGATGAGATCTAGGGATTGAGCCTATTTTGAAAAGAAACTAAGTTTCTTGAGTCTTCTTTTCGCTAGATGGATCGTCAAATGGATGATGAGTATTTGCCGATTCAGGGATGAAGAAAGACTTGATGAGAGATGTGTTTAGAGGTTCCATCATCTTATTCACAAGTACATACAACGGACTTTGAAATTGAGGGTGGAAGTACATGATGTGATGATAAAGGGGACGTCATGTAAGGTAATCCTAATGTGAAGTATATTGCAAATGATTTTGCAATGTATTGCTTTGACACGAAACTCCCCCTAGCTTAGGGTGTCAAAGTCTTCATGTGTATATTGAAAATCTACCAAAACAAAGGTTAGAAAACAAGTATACAATGCATAATTTCCTGCAAATAAGACTCAAGTTAGTAGTAAACAACTCTTCTGTTTCACGGATCCCACGGTTCCCTCCTTGGAGGGATCCGTCTAGGCAAAACTGAGGGATCCGTCTATTTGAAAGCTTAAGACATCAATGATGATGTAACAAGTGATGTTATCATCAAAATGAGATATGTAACAAGGCACAAAACACATTTTCAAGGGAATGTGACAAATAGCATGTAATTTCATTTAATAAAACAAGAGATATGATGTACATGACTCTAAAAACTAAGAAAATGAACAATACATGACTTAGGATTTCTAGACTATCTAAGTTAAGCTTGATACTAAGACACCACTTGAATCCTCTAGCTCAAGTTTGTTTAGGTTTGATCTCGTCGAAACGTTCAAGGAGGTGATAAAACATGAAACGTTGATCTTCACGTACTTCATGTATCAAACTTTCAACATGTTGACAATGATAACAATCTTTGTCATAGCTCGGAAATGGTGGTGGTATGGCTTGAAGTGGAGGATCAAGTGAAGAGTGTTGAGGATCCTCAGAAGGAGGAGGGATTGGTAGAGGCACATTCAAAGATGGCTCAGCTAAGAATGATGGTGGCGGTAGAGAGGTGTCAACTTTCATGTGGTCGGGTGGTTGACTTTGATGATTTCTCATAATCCAAAAGGGACTATTTGAGGGTGATGGAGAAAAAGAAGCCGGAGCTAGTGTTGACTCAACACCTTGATTTTGTTGCGCTATTCCTCCTAAAGAGGAGAATGTTGGCGATGGTGGAGGATGGGATGGCCTAGGAGGCAAGTCCTCTAGATTGTAAAGGTGTGGTGATGAGAGTGGGGTGGTGAATAATATGGCTCTAGGCACTAAGGGTGATGGTTTAGTGGAAATGGGGTTGTTTGGTTTAGGAGGTATGGTGGTGTTTGGCATTGGTAGTTTTGTGGGAACAATCCTTTTGGGGATTGGTTTGATAGGTGGAGGGGAGATCCTAGCATTTGTGGATTTAACGGGAGATGATTCGGTTGAAGAAATTTCGTGAACAACACGAGCAATTTTATCGGGTGGTCCTTGGGTGGATGAGTTACCACTATGAGCTTTCCTCATGATGAGATGATTAAAAGAGGTTTGTAAAAGTTTCTAAGTGCTGAGGATGAGGATGTAGATGATGACTTTAGGAGTATTAGCAAAATGGTTTATAAAGGAAATGATTTGGCAAGTGCATTCAAGACTTAAGTCACTAAGATTCTTTGGAATGTGATGATTAGCATGCACAAGTGTTCAGAGTTGCACTGATATAGGAATTTAATTAAGATAAGTAGGAGTGTTCAAGTTAGCAAGAAGTGCTTGAAATGATTGTTTTAGCTAGAGTTTAAGATGAATATGTCACCCGAATCCCACTGTTCCCTCCAATGAGGGATTCGTCTAGGCTAATCCTAAGGATCCGGTTCTCAGCAGCTAAGAAAGGAGAAAAATGATGTTGGTAAGGTCTAATACCTATACCTCTTGAGTGTTTCAGTCTTCCTAAGTGTCTTTAAATGAAAGGGTACTTAAATGATCAAGGGCAATGAGTGATCTAGCTAATGATTGCCTTTTATGGAAGAAAAATGGGACTTTTATGAGTACCAACGAATGACCAAAGATGACACTAGAAAATTTGAGAGTGTCAAGTGGAGCTAAATGATTCTAAAGATCAGATAGTGACTTAAGATAATTTTGGAAAATACCTTAGAGGTTATAAGAAATGAAAAACTAGCATTTGACCCATTTTGAGGTAGGAATGACTAAAATCAATTTGCTAGAATTGAGAGATTTACGAAACTTGATGTGTTGATATGTGAGAGATGATGTGTGAATATAAGAGCGGAAGAATGATAAGTTTTGGTGAAATGATAAATCGAGAAGCACCTTGAGTGTGATTCTAAATGACCTATGTGTGAGAGTGAAACTTACTTGTTGGATAATTAATATTATGTTGTTTGAATGATTCGGGTGGTCTAGGATGATGATAGTATATGAATGCCATGGTTAGAGAGATGAAGAGAGTAGAGAGAATTCTAGAGATAAACAAAAGTGTAAAGGTTAGATTAGAACTTCCAACCCTCTACCTTGGAAGGTAGAGGGTATTTATAGGTTACAAACTAAACGACCTCTGACGGCCTGTGGATCGGTATCACAGTGGGTAAAGACCGTCCTTCCTCCACGGTGTTACACTACACTATTCTACGCTACAAACTAACTAATTAACTAACGAATAACATAACAAACGATATGTCTACGAGCTAACTTATGCTAGATAATATTTTGGGTGACCGATACTTCACTATGGAATTTTCTAATTCTAACAATCTCCCTATGGGAGGTCACCCCATGTTTTACATTTCAAATCCTAGCATTCTATTTAATCTTCGCCTTGAGCTCGTGACATTAATTCTTCAACATCTCGCATCTTTGTGCTTTAGCAGTGATTCTTTAAAGTCCGATAACTTTATACTTTAAGTGGAGGCCTTTATATCGATCCACATCTTTGATGATCTTCAAGCTTTCATTGAGATCATCACCACGATAAATCTGGATCACCCTTTATTGTGTTGCCATCATGTGAAGTTGTGACTTCGGACCGACATGCTCACACTTTTGGATCATGACATCTTTTCATCGAGTAGCGGAAGCTTTCTCGGTTCAAGATATTTGCGCAGCAGAAAGCGAAGCATAGTATAAAAATATCTCGAGCTGTTACGTAGATATGCACAAGTCATGATTTCTTCAAATTAAGTGTGGATGTTTGTGAGCATGTGGCTTTGGATTGACTCCTCAATTCGATCACCGCAACCGTCCAAATGCACTGCAAACAACAAGAAGCAATAAAATACACGAAAGTGTCTTTGATCACTTTCATTTGAATTGAGGTACACGCCCACGGTTCCCGTTGATTAGTACAAGCTTTTTGTGATCGTGTAGGTTTCCTAAGAATCTCCTTGACGGGGTTTCACATATGTTCTAGCCGTTCTCAAACCGAACGTCTCAAAGAAGACAACACGGAGTGAGTGAACCAATGAATTGAGATTCACCGATTGATGAAAAATTGATTTGAAAACAATCGCGTATTGCTTGAAGAAAGAGTTTTGCAATACGACGAGGGTTTTATGAGAAAAGTCAATTTTCAATCAAAATACTTTTGTATTTGAAAAGAATACACATTCGACGTGCTAGAGAAAGAAGAGATTCGCACATCGAGCGGTTTTTCCAAAAGTATTTATTCAATCGATATACTTTTGAGTTTGAAATATGAATACACATTTGACGTGCTAGAAAAGAAGGTTTGCATATCGAACGGTTTTCCAAAAGTATTCGTCAATTTCAATCTGGACCAAGGTTGACTCACGAGTGAATCGCCCCATCGTTTCTATCCAGTTGTCACAAGCTTGATCTTTAGAAAAGATCTCACATGTCACCCACCAAGAGCTTGTTTGATGTTGGCTCTAGAAGGATTTCCATCTTCATCGTGAATATTTTCATATCACTCGGATGTTCTGGCAATACCACAAGGATAAAGCGTAGGACTCTTAATATATTCTTACTTTCCACATTGTGTGAAACAGCAAGTCTTCATGAATTTTGTGTCCTAATGAGATATTGTGGATGATCTTCTTGGCTCTAGACTCAATCGTGCACATTTGGTTCCTATGCGGAGACTAGGATAGGGTCTCCTTCAATATCAACAATCTCTAAGAGAAAGTCGATAGATAATGTCGGTTCCCGTGAGAGTGAAACAAGCCCTTTAAGAGGAACTTGAGTAGCTTGGGAAGTTTAGTGCGGTCGTCACCGGGTCCATGACGTCTTGTCTTCAATACCGGTGTTACCTTAGTAAGCACCAAGAGTATATGTATTGAACCCAGTTCTTGCCCTAAGGTTGAATTATTGGAGGCTATTTCATTTCACCTTTTCTCATTTCATTTCTTTTCATTCTTCAACCCCTTCATGCCAACCGAGACTTCATTACTAGAACCTTGTTGGGTTTGTTCCAAGACTAGCTCATCTCGATCGGCACTCTTCCCATATTCTCATGTTTATCCTTTTTCAATATACCTAAGGACTCTACACTATCTAGTGGATTGTCCTCGGTAGATCCTCCGGCTCAGCGGATTGTGGGAAAAATACCTAACCTAACCATCCTTATAACTCCATGCATAAAGTAAAATGGTCGGTCTTTTGGTATAGTTCATTCTTTCTTGAAACCAATAGAAAAATCATTTGGAAAATCAATCAAGGTACTTTTGATACGAGATCAAAGCATTTTGTACCTTAATAGTTTTGATCATTTAGAAAAACTCCCCCTCAACCTGTGCATATGATTTAGAAATTGTTTAGCACATGGAGGCAAGAGGACTTTGAAATATTTTCTTTGATCACAATTTTCATAGAAAAAGCCATTTGATTTTCTTGATAAATTCTCCCCCTCAATATGTGCGTAGGATATTTTAAATCATTTTATCACATAGAGGAAAGAGTTCATTTGAAGTACATCCACGATCACAAAATCCATTAAGAAACCATTTAAAACTCAATCAAGGTACTTAATTTTAAAACATAAAAGCCTTTATACCTCGATAGTTTGTTTTCTTTTGAAATGCTCCCCCTCAATATGTGCTTCGAGATTCGAAAGCGTTTAGCACATATGAGAGAGCAGCCTGCACAATTGAATCAAAAAACGATCACCTTTTATCAAATTTCATTATTAAATCACAAATTCTCCCCCGATCAAAAATATCAAACCCTTTGAGATTTTGGATCCCAAGTGATTTAATACGGTTTAGAAAACATGGGAGAAAATGTGCCTGATTTAAAAACTCATCTAGTTTTTTTGGATAAATGCTCCCCCTCAACATGTGCATTATTTATATTGAAATCGTTTGGCACATGGAGGCAGGAGTGCCTTTGAAGGACTAAAACCAATTCCATAAAACATTTAAGAGATTTAAAACTCGATCTCTCCCCCGATCAAAAAATTTCACACCAATTGAGATTTGTGATCCCAATTGATTTAAATCATTAAGAAAAGTTTGGAGAAAGACGTGGCAAGATTTAATTTTGAAAAATGACAGATAAGGACCAATTTAAGACATTAAAGATTGTTAGTGTCAGGTATGATTGTTTTAAGAGATCTTTAAGAAAAATAAAACAATTTCACAATCACACAAGAACAGAAAAAATTTCATTTTGAAAGACCTTGATTCAAAAGAAAAATCATACCATGACATAACATTAAATCTTTAGATCACCACTTATTATCGTACAAAACGGACTTTTTGATGAAATATCGATTGAAAAATATTTAAGTTGAAATCACTTAAGATTTGACAGATAAAAGTCCGGTTGATTTCAAAACTTTGAATCCGATTTAATTTCAAAACAATATTTTTCCATTTTCAAAACAATATTTTTCAAAGTTTTAGAAAAATGGTATCATCACTATTATCCCTGCACAAGGATACGTTAGGTGGTTGAGCCGCTTTTGTTGTTGTTGATGTAAGGCAGGAAGAAAACCGTCTGCACGATGCAAGAGACTTCGACGTTGCATTAGTTATGCCAACTCTCCATAGAGGTCCAATTAAGCTCCGCTTTCTTCATTTGATGATGAAGAAAACCATCTGTTGATGCAGTGAGACCTCTTCGTTGCACTTTATCATGCCAACTTTCCATAGAAGACAAATTAAGCTCCGTTTCTTCATTTGTCAACCCAAGATATAGTTACCCTTTCCTTTCGCATCCAATCAACATATTTTGTGGGATCCGGATCGGGAACATTCTTATGAACCATGATATCTCATGCGTTAGTAAACATACAAATAGATATATGGTGGTCGACAACACCCAAACAAAGAATCGACTAATAAAAGTCAATCCAACATATCAATCAGTTCATATAAGGCATGGGAATAATGTGTTTCATCAAACTATAATCATCTAATCCTAACAATCATATCCTAAATTCCTAGTCCTTCGACATAGGCAAATATCATTTTAATTAAGCACGTGGGATAATTAAGAAAGCCCATTAGATGATATAGATTTGAAAACATTATCCCCTCAATCAATGACTCATTTTATGGAAAGTTTAAAAGCGCTAAAGTCATTGATTGAGTTTTCAATTTATTTCAAAACTCTAAATAAGATTGATTTTCAAGCAACTCATTTACCACCATTTTTGAAAAACAACAAATATTTTTCTGAAGAATTTTAGACGGAAAAACATTTGTGTAGAAACAACAGTCTTTTTGACGACATGCTTTCCTTGTTGTTTTAGGATAAGTGCACAAATTTTGAAAAAAAGGTTTAGCGAAAGACTTTCCTTTCTTGAAGAACGGGTTGCTATCGAAATAATAGCAAGCCATAGTTTTAAGCACGGTTACAATCAAGTAATCGCAAGCCATTTTGAAGCGCGGGTTATAGTCTCAAATAATCGTAAGCCATATTTTGAGACATGTTTTGAAAAGAATATTTACACCTCCTGCTCGAACTTCATCTAAAGTCCCATGCCATTATTGAATGACATTTCTAAGACCGTAGATGTTATCGATACTAGAAGACATGTCTTGAGAAAACAATATTTTTGGAATTTTCAAATTTTCTGATTATTATGGGTTTTAGAAGGTTTTATATTTTTCTATTTTCTTTTTATTGGTTTTATGTTTTTTGTATTTTGCTTTTTGAAAAATATAGACACAGATAGATTAGATGATATAGTTTAAGAAAGATGATGATACGAGTACCGAGATAAAGATATCGAGCAGCCCCGTTGTAGAAGATAGAAATCGCCATCTCTTAAACATCCACCACCAAAGCTTCCAAGGCTCTTGTACTGAAGACAGAAATTGAACCATCTGAAAGTGAGACTTTGGCGGCTTCCCCCCAAACCAAAAATTCTTTAGCCGAGCAGATTCAAAGCTTTCTTTCAAGCTTCCATTCGCCAGGTGCACCAAGAAGCACACCATTATCATTGATCCTGCTGCTCCTTTGAAGAATAATCACCGTGATTCTTAGTTCGAGGTTATATCATCCAATAGAACAACAGCACCGTATCATCCCACACATAAAACAATCTTCTCATATTTCTTTTCAACTGACGTATGAAGCGATCCATTCCAAAAGGTGACAAGAGAACAATTCCCCCAAGTAGTTGAATTGATGCAGTCAATCTCTTTGTATAATGCTCAAGAACTCTCCCGAATACACATCATGAGGGGAATGAAAACACCTCCCCATGTTCACATTTTTTCTTCCCTGATGATCGTGTATGAAGCTCAAGAACCTGAAGTACACACATTCCCAAAGAAAGAATAACCGATAACATTGAAGAAGCATGCCGAGTCACTGATTATATCTGTAGATGACAATCTCTGCGGATGTCAACTCCGGAATAAGTGATTATATCTCTGAATCACTGATTAAGCACTCAAGTGAGACAACTGAGCATCCCCAATGTACACAATCTCTCATTTATCTCCCCTGAATATGTCATACTTGTGTACCTCTTTTATCTTCAGAAACTTTCTCTTACATCTCTTCCCCCACGTAGTTGGAATAAGAGCACTAAACGCCATGAGTCAAACCTTGAGTTTCTCTACGGTAATGACATTTGTCTTCCTAGGATATCTTCAATCACTTAGAAGTATTAAGTTCATCAAGTTTACTCGTCATGAGTCAAACCTTGAGTTTCTCTGCGGTAATAACATTTGTCTTCCCGGGATATCTTCAATCACTTAGAAGTATTAAGTTCATCAAGTTTACTCGCGTTTAGATACGTGTCTCCTTCCCCCTTTCTGGTTTTGATACTTCAAGATCAGCAACTCTTTGTAAGCCCATATACTTGAAATCTTTTGAGAAGAACACATGTAATCATGTGGGAATCAACTTGCTGGAGTAAAATGTGAGCAAGTCTAATTGGGGATTAAATTTGACTTTTCACTCTCCCTCAATTAGTGCTCTCCCCTAAACCGACAATCTGTTTGATAAATGCCCAGATTAAGAAGAAGTCTTTAAATAATCAAATGCAGCTCGTCTTTAGTCTTCTAACATGTAGCAGAAAATGTAGAACTGACTGTAGACTCGACCTTCTTCAAGATTGTCCAATTGGGAATAGATAGTTAACATCTTCATCACACTTAAAAAGCATCCCAATTAACTTACATCTTGCAAATCCCCTTAACTAAAATCCCTCCCAATCAAATAAGAACAGAAAGATGTTCATCAAGGAAATTAGCAATCAACCCGCAATGAACACACGAAATGGTAACACCAAGCAAGCAATCACATCAAACATGAACAGAAGGTCGTTCGGGATCATCATGTTGATGTGCACGTGAAGCATTAACCGGAAGCACTTTGTCGATAAACTCATCAGTCCATGAGAAGATGTCAACCAACGGCTCTTAGAAGAAACATCATGTGAAGATGACCCGATAATAAGAAGCTCGGTTCTTACATGAGTTTGGAGTCGTTTGACCATATATTCTCAAATATCAATCAATCATGCAAAAAATTCACACTTCTTCTCCCCCTCAAGAATTGCATACGGAGATGCCATTCTTGATTAAACAAGTGATTATCATCCAAATGTATTCTATTCACACTTATCTCCCGCAAAATTAGCTCATGATGTCGCCATCGTCATTATAGTTGAGCAAGTGGAATAAGAAAAACAATCAATAGTTGTCTGGTTCACTTGATAACTGAAGCGCATGGAAAAAGCATGAAGCATGTTGATGAGAATGGTCATAAATGAGAAGATTTCTCTTCTTCAGAAGATTAAGCGCACTGAAGCGTACACTTTTCTTTACTTTGAAGTACGAGGCATGAACTGTTGTGTTCAAACGTCATAAGAAGATTTCTCTTATTTGGAAGATAAAGCGCACTGAAACGTACATTTTTCTTTTCTTTAGAGAACGAGGCTTGAACTGTTGTGTTCAAACGTCATTAGAAGATTTCTCTTCTTCTGAAGATAAAGCGCACTGAAACGTACACTTTTCTTTTCTTTAGAGTACGAGGCATGAACTGTTGTGTTCATACGTCATTAGAAGATTTCTCTTCTTCTGAAGATAAAGCGCACTGAAACGTACACTTTTCTTTTTTTTAGAGTACGAGGCATGAACTGTTGTGTTCATACGTCATAATCTCTCTCTTTTCATCTACTCTTGTCAAACTTGTAATCAACCCCATTATCATTCAGTAGGCTCTTTGTAGTGTGTGAAGATCGTTGTAAGCTCTTAGACGAGGTCTAATATTATATCTAGGAACACATAATAACGAAAGCGGAATATTCAATAAGAATTAACGTTATAATGAACAAGGTTTTTCATTATCATAAACTAACTAAACAATAATAAAGATCAAAGACTTGATCTTTAACACTAACTAACTAAATCACTAAACCACTAAACCCTAGGCGTTTTCCAATCCCTACGCCTAGGTTTCCACACACACACACCTTTAGACGCCTACATCTTGTACGTCGTGCTAAAACTAATGACCCTATGTCTCTTTATATACTAGAGACATCTAGGGTTTACAAGAGGAATCATAATATAATTAGGAAACAATACAATTAGGAAACTAAATATTCTTTTAAGCATATCTTCTAGAATCTTCCAAATCCTCCATCTTTTGTAGTTTCCTTCTTGTCACTTTAAGTCCTTCATGTTTCATTCTTCTTGTTTTGTATTATCAAATCTATAATAGACCCAACAATCTTCCCTATTTGATGATGACAAAACAAATCGATTCTTGTACGAACTTCCCTAGACGAAGTAGCGAAGTTGAGATAATTAAATCTCACCATGAATGAAACAATCCTCCCTTGACTTAAACATGTCACTCAAACATCTCTTCCCTTTTGTTATTATCTAAATAGGGAACGTATGCAAATAATGATCTTGACTACCACGAACCAATATCATACTTCCAATCTAAGACTTCCAATGCTTCAAATCTCCCACCATTACGCATCATAAGAAAAATGGATCCAAAACAGAGAAAACTCCAACTAGCGTAGTAATAATGATCAACAATAGTAAAATCAAAAACTTCCCTTGAGTGATGCATGTAGATGGTTAAACATTTAACAATAAGCTTCCCCTAAAAACCATATGTTAACCATCTAATTGATTCTTCAAAATCTGTAGGCTTTATGTAATGATTACTTGTGAAGAGTATAACGAATTTGATGAAGAAGTAGAATTTCTCAAACTTGTGTCTTAAATCTTTTACAATCCACGGAACTCCATACTTATACGAACCAAATATAAGTAGACCGCAATCCCTTGACAAGAATCCTCAACTAGTATGAGACACTGAGCACTACAATGTAACTCCTTTAAGTGATAGACAATGTGTGCATAGAGCATCATAAGAAAAATCACACATTGCTAGATTCATCAAGCTAGATGATAAGAACACAAATCAAGCAATTCCACTTCACCTTCAAATAAGTGATAAATAATCCTCTTCGTAATCAATTCTTCAATAAACTCCATAACGAGCCCTTTTTTTAAATCCTTTTTAAGAACAAAAACTTCTTCCTGTGTGTGTGAACAATAACCTGTGTGTGTGTCGTCCGAAAATCCATAACAATAATTATGCTCGACTTCCCCTTAAATCAAAATCTTCTCGTAATAAAGCATTATACTGCCAATCCAAATAAATTTCGCCATGCAAAACCTTGAGCAAGACGTTGAGAAGGAGCGATACTTTCATCCAATCAAGAAGATTTCATCAAACAGCGATACTTTAAAAAATCATAAGCAGTACTTTCAATAAAATATGCAGTATCTTGACACAGTACTTTGAAGAAAATTCGACCAGCAATACTTTCAAATAATCGTGAAGCAGCAGCAGTAGTACTTTGAATAAATCAACAGTACTTTCAAAACTTGCAACAGTACCTTTAAAAATCCTCGAGCAGTACTTTAAAAATAATAGTAGAGCACAGTACTTCACAAATCACGTGCATCTCAAATATCTTTTGAAAACAAGATTTTACCCGAACACGTGATGTCATCTGACAACAATCTCGTACATCCCATTCACTTGTATTTAACGACCAATCAAAAAAAAATTAACTCGTGGGTCCTGTATGCATCCATACGAGAAAATAAATTGACCCAAACATAATCATCAAGTCAGCACAGCAATAACAAACTCATGGGACCCGATCATCCCAAACTAAATATTCTAGCCTATATGTGCGTTTGTAGAGGATCAAAACTCAACATATAAAATTCTTTTGCCTTTCAAAGTACACGATCCAACAGTCCATGTATGCATGATCCAACAGTCCATGTATATCTTGGATGGTGACCCCACCGATTAGTTTGTACTTAATCTTGGACCAGTATTAATTCCGTACGTGTTAATAAGAATGCGAAAATAAAAAAAATATCACTGACCCATCACGTGACCTCTTCCATTAAGAATACCATTGACCTTGTAAGAATCGATCAATCCAAAATTATACGAGACCAGAATTTCGTTGACCTTCACCAATAAAACTATCGAATATGATCATCTTCTAAACTGCTTCTTGCCAATAAAATTATACGAGACTCGAATTTTTTTTTAATCTTTCGCCATTCTTCGACCAATAAAACCTTGTAGATCCCTATATCAAGAGCTCCCCTCTCTGATACCAATTGTGAAGATCGTTGTAAGCTCTTAGACGAGGTCTAATATTATATCTAGGAACACATAATAACGAAAGCGGAATATTCAATAAGAATTAACGTTATAAAGAACAAGGTTTTTCATTATCATAAACTAACTAAACAATAATAAAGATCAAAGACTTGATCTTTAACACTAACTAACTAAATCACTAAACCACTAAACCCTAAGCGTTTTTCCAATCCCTACGCCTAGGTTTCCACACACACACACCTTTAGACGTCTACATCTTGTACGTCTGTGCTAAAACTAATGACCCTATGTCTCTTTATATACTAGAGACATCTAGGGTTTACAAGAGGAATCATAATATAATTAGGAAACAATACAATTAGGAAACTAAATATTCTTTTAAGCATATCTTCTAGAATCTTCCAAATCCTCCATCTTTTTGTAGTTTCCCTTCTTGTCACTTTAAGTCCTTCATGTTTCATTCTTCTTGTTTTGTATTATCAAATCTATAATAGACCCAACATAGTGACAACTGATGGAGAAAATCCAATATGATGAATTTGACCCTGAAGTAAACTAACCCGAACTCGTGACTTAAACTTGTACGTATGTAACAAAGAGCGGTGTCGATTTCCATTAGCATCTCTAAGTACTCTCTAAGTACTCTATACTCTTCAACCAACCAACCATCAAGTATAAGACGTACATCACCTCTTGAAAATCCACAATTGAATGTGACCTTTGAGCACTACAACGTAACTCCTTAAAGTGATAGTTATTTTGTGGTGGTAAGAGCCCGATTCCCCAGTGGTAAAAGAAAAGGAAAAAGTCACCCAACAATAACTAGATTTCCAAGTCTTCGTTTTGATAATAAGCTCGAACAAGGATCTTGAAGAATCTTCATCCAACCATCCCGATACCTTCGGATACTAAGTACACTCGCCGTGATATTTCACTTCAACCTCAAATAAATAATAGTGAATTAACCCGTTGCCACATCTTACGCTTAAAGTTCAAAGCTAGCCTCCTTTGACGCTTTAAGTGAACTATGATAATGGTTTTCATCCGACCATGGTTAAAAGCACATAACCCCGTAAAACCATGTAATAACCAAACTGTCATAATAAAAATCCAAACACACATACCATTCATGAAGTACACCCTTTTATCTCTTCTTCGAAACACAAAATGTAGCACCAGCATCAAATAAGATCCCGAAATACACTTTCCTTTCTCCAAGATGGTTCCATCATTACGGGATTTTACAACTCTATGGTTTAAACCGAGAAATAGCTTCTTTCACGGGATTACCAAGAATTAACCGTAAGATAGATCCGGAAATGCACTTTACAATTACCAGGATGTTTCCATTGTCACGGGATTTTACAAGTCTATGATTTAAACCGAGAAATAGATTCTTTCATGGATTTTACAAAATCAAGACAAAACCGTAAACAATGTCGACTTGAATGTGTAATGACAATTTTGGTTTCGTGAATTTGCTTTTAGGGAACATGCACGGTTTATCAACGGTTCATTTTCCAACATCAACAACATCATCAACAATTCTTTACCCATATGTAGACAACTTCACAAACCATACTAAGTCGAGTAGTATACACTACTTCCCGAGATTGACCGTAAAACATCAAAGTACGATTCTCCCCATGATGGTTTCAACTTTCGGAAGCATCATTAACTTGTACGACCATTTGCATGAAAAGTTCTTGTCATAAGCAAACATCTTGAAAGATCATGGTACGTTGAAGATTCTTGAAAGATTTTGCTTAGACTATCAATATCATTGACATTCGATGGCGTCGAATATATCATGAGAATTGTTGATCACATCTCAACCAATCAATCCATTGGTAAACACATCATTCAAGTATTCTGACGGCTATTGTAGTGACCACATGGAGAAGTAAACCCGATATATCAAACTTGAACATGACGTAAAATTCCCCAGATTTGTTGCTTAAGCTTGTACTAATATTCGTGAAAAAGAAACGGTGTACCCAATGTACAAAACCTCTTGACATATCCTCAACTGCGTGAGACACCAAAGTGACAGCTACGTTGTGGGTTAAGCGAGAAAGAATCACAACCGTAACTAAATAGCCAAGTCTTTATCACACTCAATAAACGCCCAAACAAGTCATCTTCGCGGAAGGGTAGAAAGAAAGAAGACGAAGTAAGTAAACACGCCCGGAAAACCTCACTTTAAATTCAAACAAGAAATACCGTTCAAACAACCCCGTAGTCAACCTTGTTCAGACATCAATTAAGCCGTAACATAGTAACTTTCGTAAAAATGTATACACCAAAGGACCAAACCTCATAGTATAACGAATCTCATCGTCAAATCATTTCGACAAATCTCTTTAACAAACATCATCATTAATTCTCTTCAATTCGAAGTCCATATTCAAGAATAATTGTCAACAAAAGCCCATGATTGAGAAGCCCATCTGACCAAATCACATATCATCCAAATCATATAAAATCCAAATCTCATAAGTCAAATCTCGTCATCACATCTCATAATGTAACAGCTCGCATCCCATAAACAAGATAATGAGTCCCGATTTAAGAGTTTTAGAATAAAATCCGATCCAACTCAACATCATGATTGGTCCACTCAAGCTCACAAAATATAAGGACATCCGATATAAGAAGTTCATCCGGAATTAATTTCTCTCAAAAATCCAAGATTAAAAAATAATATGGTACCCACTTCATCTTCACAAATCCACTCAAATTAATACACAAATTAATACCGATTAATACTCCTATATCATTTTCATGAATCCATTCATAAGGCTCATATTAGCATTTGTCAAAGAGTTTATATATTATCATGAATCCAGCAAAAGAGACACGCCCAAATTGAGGAATTCGGCCCAATAATAATCCAAACGAATAAAACCCTATTCAGCCCATTCATCAATCGGTAGAATCATCACAGCGCTAATAATATGAGGAGTATAAAACCCACATAATCTCAGATATCCCTAAAAATGCTCACACGAAACCCTAATTATCCTCTCAATATCCGCCCCCATCGCCAACCCTAATATCTCACAATCATAAACCCAAAAAAAACATCACTCATAACATCTGCGCCCCCTTTTCTCCTTCACGAATTATCCCAGAAATAATAGCATCACATCAAACTCAAAAATCATATCAATAATTCCCCATCTAAGTCTCACAATAAAACGTGCCAAGGGGCAGGAAGATCTCCTACATCAAGAAATCAATCCGTATGACTAAGAAACGTGCCTCGCCACAGGGATGGCTTGAGATGTAGTCACGGCATCACACACTAATGATAAAGGTAGGTTAACTTTCTTTGTGTGCTTTATGTTTCATTGAATCCCACGAACGAGAGTAAAGGAGACAACATATTTTATAACGTTGTACTCTTTTCTTATGATGTTCGGATAGCTGATGAAGCTTTGTCTTCGAAATTGATCCATGATGATAAATGTTCAACGAACAAAAATCTTATAAAGATTAAAGAAAACGTTGAAACAAATCGAGATTATGAGGTTTTTGATTTCGTATTGTTGTTGATTTGAGTGTTATATATATATATATATATATATATATATATATATATATATATATATATATATATATATATATATATATATATATATATATATATATATATATATATATATATATATATATTTTTGCTTTGTTTGGGTTGGCTAATGATGGGTAGGACACAAGTCAACCGAGATAGTTAGAAGTAGCAATCATGGGTAGAACACGAGAAGGTTTGGTTATGATTAGTTTAGGTTGTGATTTGTTATTTGTTGAGGCTGTTGAGTATGTTATTTCATTATTGAGATGGTTGAGGCAATTCGGATCTGTGATGGTTTAACAAACTGAGGACCGAATACATCTTTGATATTATAGTCATAGTGAATGGTCGATCTCTTCTTCTTCCTTTATTTTAACCCAACACGCATCTGTTATCAACTCGCATCATAGAAACCAGTACCGAATCATAACTCGCTTCATAACTACTAGTACTCAACTCGCATTCAAAAATGCGAGTCCACAACTCGCATATTAATCAGTTTATTAACACGCAAAGGTTACAACACGCTCAAAAGCGAGTTGAGTGTAACTCGCATCATTTGATGACTTTGAACCAGGACAGAGTCACAACTCGCATATGGAATGGTTAACAACTCGCATTCAGTAATGCAAGTAGACAACTCGCATAGGGACCATTGTATCTGGACATATTTTAGCATAACAACTCGCATATATTTCACAAAGTTTTTACCAACTCGCATTCAAGAATGCAAGTTTACAACTCGCATATAAGAACTGTAACAAGTATCTGACCCAGAAACTGCATTAAGAAAACCATCTTTTGACCAGTTAATGACCACAAGGACTTGACCAGAAAACGTATAAGCCGATGCAGTTACAACTGATATACGACTTTTAAGATAATTTTTTTGACATCAATGAAATGGATACAAATGTTCAAGCATAATCAGCATAAGACCAGTATGAAACTGTAATAAAACTTGAAAAAAAACAGTTTTGATCATGTTGATAAAACTAGATTCTATCAAGAACGCAACACAATAACATCATCACATCAACACGCATCAAACATCACAACAACCGCATCAAACCGCCAACAATAAACCATGTAAATCATCAAAACAACACAACCTTGGCTCTGGTACCAATTGTTGGATCATTAATATTATGTTGTTTTAATGATTCGGGTGGTCTAGGATGATGATAGTATATGAATGCCATGGTTAGAGAGATGAAGAGAGTAGAGAGAATTCTAGAGATAAACAAAAGTGTAAAAGGTTAGATTAGAACTTCCAACCCTCTACCTTGGAAGGTAGAGGGTATTTATAGGTTACAAACTAAACGACCTCCCGACGGCCTGTGGATCGGTGTCTGATGGGTAAAGACCGTCCTTCCTCCACGGTGTTACACTACACTATTCTACGCTACAAACTAACTAATTAACTAACGAATAACGTAACAAACGATATGTCTACGAGCTAACTTATGCTAGATAATATTTGGGGTGACCGATACTTCACTATGGAATTTTCTAATTCCTAACATTACTAAGCGTGAGAAAGACTTAAGAGGTCCTAAGGCATTATGTTCAGCTAGTGTGAAGTAGTCTATGGACATGGTTTGAAGTATAAAAGACTGCAACTGCATTTCTATTTGTCCGGATCCCACGGTTCCCTAAGTGGAGGGATCCGTTTAGTACAAGGTGAGGGATTCGTCTCATGCAAAATAGTACCTTCACAAAAGGTATGCAAAAGTTGCACAAGGCATCGTATTTCAAAGCTAAGAAGTTTGAACAACAATATATTAGAGACATCAGACATTAACTGTTTTATTTCATGAGAGAAATTACATTACAATGATAAAAGATGAGATCTAGGGATTGAGCCTATTTTGAAAAGAAACTAAGTTTCTTGAGCATTTTTGCTAGATGGATCGTCAAATGGATGATGAGTATTTGTCGATTCAGGGATGAAGAAAGACTTGATGAGAGATGTGTTTAGAGGTTCCATCATCTTATTCACAAGTACATACAACGGACTTTGAAATTGAGGGTGGAAGTACATGATGTGATGATAAAGGCGTGTCAAGAACATTCCATAAGGGATTAGTTTGTTGTTGTTGCCTTGAAGATTTACAATTCGCCTTGCGAAGAAATATGTGAGATTGTATGGTTGTTGTGTTAGCAAACAATACATTATGTGAGCACAACAAGCGGGAATGATTTATCGATTTCCCCTAAGACTCCAAACATTTTCACGTAGGATGAGTGCGAGAGGTTTATATTCATCTCGAATATCCCATGTATAGATAATGTTTGGATCAGAGTAATAGGGTCAAGGTTTGCATAACATGCGAGTCAAGTCTTGGGGGGAAGTTATGTGTGAACAATATGGATTATTTTCTTCATGATAGTTGAAGAGAGAATCAAGAGACCAATCTTCAGTGAAGGCACATTGTCCATGATTTGGAATTCGAAGAATGTGAGCAAATTGCCCAAGGGTTAAAACAAACTTTTGGTTTTGATCCAAAACCACGAGAGATAGAGATCGATCCTCGTTCGAGCGAGTTCAACTTGACGGAAGAATTCCAATACAAACCTTGGGCATGATTTTCTCGTTGATTCCGAGAAGGCATTCTAGTCCTATGGTTCAAAAAAGGTATTGATGTCTTCTTCAGATTGTAGAGGTGTCGACAATCGTCCTTCATGGAAGTGACGAGTTTGAGATTATTGAACCCATGACATGATTGCCAGGTGTGTTGGGCTCAAGAGAGATGTTAGGGATGTAGACATAAGTGAGTGAAAAGTCGAACTCATACTCATGAGACATGACATACCTATGGAAGTGAAAAGAATATGATGAGACTCGTTAAAGCAAAAAGGATGATCACTTAACATTTTTACTAGCTTTCTATTAACAATTACAGTTAACCCACTTAGTATTTATCATTCTAGTGGGATATTTCTTTTTAAGATGAAGACTGTTTTTATGTTGCATGAGAATCTGTTTTCCAGAACCACGGTTCTCACGGTTCCCTTCCAAGAGGATCCGTCTAGTTGAACTATAGGGATCCGTGGGTGCAGAGTGACGAAAAGGATTTTGACAAAAAGATTTTTGCATCTTATAGGTTTATAAAAAGATATGTATTTTAGCCAATATTTACTTAGTTAAGCATGCATTGTAGGTTTCTGATGGATCTAAACACACACCTTGTGTTAGTGATACTTTGAGTTATATTAATAAGCACGCGGAATATACTTAGTAATACTTAGAAGATGGATTATATGATGTAATATAAGTGGGAATAGTTTAACACAAAGCTCCAATATTATTAAGAATAATACGAGTGATCTTGCTTATCACTAGGGTTACACCTTGAAGCTTAAGTGAGTTTTTCACACTCTAAACAATGACCTAGGATCTCCTTTTATAGCACAAGGAGTCCTTTACAAGATAAGTATAATGCTAACTATATAGAATATACACAAGATCTTTTCTATACTTATCAATACACATATACATAACAATTATCCTAATAGCAGTGGTAATATATGTACTAGCAGTGGTAATGGGTTTCACCGCTAATGCATTCTTCAATGATGCCTTCCACAAGCTTATCGTTGGTAATCATAGCTTTATTCCCAACAATCCTCCCTAAACTTATGATTTCTATGCAAATCAATAAGTTTCTTCAATCGACATCTTACGTAAGGATTTGGGAATTCGATCAAACATTTCACTTTCTTTTAAATCTCGAATAGCTCTTGAACATTGATCTTGAAGCCTATGTAACAATGCTCGACCTTCTCAATATCTTCATGAACTCTTATTGTTGTACACAACATCACGGTGAGAGTTCCACTGAGAGTGGGTATTCTTTCTCGAAACATAAATGCATCCACTCCATCTATTGTAGAAACATGATAAACTTCACATGAATCATAATAAAACCATTTAGCACCAGGACATGAACATGAGAACTTCCAGAAATCATCATTAGTATCTGGTTCATAGAGCCTTCTTAGATTAACCCATAACTGCATTTCCTTCATATCTTTAAGATTTTCAGCATCAAACCTTTCTTGAACTAATCTCCACAAATTATCCAGATCATGTCTGTCAAATGCTTTGATAAGATCTTCAAAAATAATGAATGATGAAGTTTCACCACCTAGCCTTGTAATCTTCCATGTTGGAGCAAAATTACTAGAAGTAAATACTTCCCAATCAATAATAGGATGTCTGACTTGCTGTGGGTCAGGATAGAAATATTCTTCTTCAATCAAAATCATTCCAGTCATCTGTTCTTCAGTGAATTTCTCAGATTGAACCTCTTGTTCTTCAGCAAATTTTGTCTTCTTAAATGTCTGAGGTTCACTATCTTTGGCCTTTCTCTTCAGATGAGGATATATTATTTCTTCTTCTTCAGAGTTCATAGGAATAAAGTCTTGATCTTGCCTTTTAACTCTGTAGTAGATACCGCAACCTTATCATCAGGCATTCCTTTGAGCGATGTCTTTCCGACCACCAACATTGCAACAATAATCTTTCATCATTGATATAACACGTGCCTTGGTTGGTTGTCTTGGTTTCTTTGACCTTTTAAATCAAAACAATTGCATCTTGAAGTGCTTGATTATTCTTCATTTGAATGAAGTCCTTTAAGCTGTCTTCATTCTTTGTTCTTGATTAAAGACTTATACGCAACAAGGTCAATTGCCTTCTTCTTGACTACTAGATCATTAGCAATCAAGAAATCAATTTCTTCTTACAGGGTACATAGCTAAACTCGAGGTCTTTTCTCGAAAATTGTAGGTGGAACAGTGAAAGTGGATTTACATCCATTGGATCGGTGTTTTCCATTACATCCGACCTCTTAGCCTCCATAAAGTTTGCAACTTCATCTTCTTTGATCTTTCTAGCAACTTGACATCATGAGCAATCCGAGCTTGTTCTCTTTGAAATCTTTCTTCTTGGTTGCTCTTTACTCTACACAATTTCTTTACCTTTTCTTTCTTCTTCTTTTCAATTTCTTCACTGCGGTGGTAATATCTTGTCCAGCAGTGGGAACTCTTGGCTCTGCAGTGGAAATTGTATCAGTGGTAATATTTGCAGTTGCAGTTGCAGCAGTGAAAGATGCTTGTTCTGGTTGCTGTTGAGGAACTTCTTCTTGAATATCAACTTCCTCAGTACCTTTACTTGATCCAAAATCAAAACTTGCACCTGAAACACCTTCATCTCTAAAATCAATTCTCCTCCCCTTGGTTTCGGCATCAGTTTTCCTCCCATGTTTGGGAGAATTTCCCAAATCTTCACTGAATGCTTCTGAATCACCATCATGAGGTGAGGATGGAGAAGATATCACTATCTTTGTAGTTTTCCTTTGCTTCAACCCCTGCAACTCTTTCTTCAAATTCTGAATCTCTTCCTTCAGTTGTGTAACATTCTTGGCATGTTGCTCCTTTACTTGTGCCAAGTCTTTCTCCAGAGATTCAACTTGCTTGGATAATTTGGTACAAAGTTCCATCAATTCCATAGGTTGCCCATTGCCCTCAACACTTCCAATTGTGTGACCTGTTAGGAGAGGTGAATCGTAGGCGTTGGCTCGATTCCTCCCTAGTTAGACTAGGTTAAAACTGGAACCACCACCGCTTGTTCCTAAACCAAAAGGATCGGGGACATCTTTGTATTGTAATGGGAGGAGTTGGTGTTTTGCCTCCTCTCATAGGTGTGAGAAACTGGTGGAGTGTAGTTAATATTTGGAACTGTGATTATGGGTGTGTGATGCGATACAACTAGGATTGTTGCATCTTCACCCTATACCAGTGAAATCTTTGCAAGCATTTGAGGAAAAAGAGGTTTAACAACCCTATTACCATCCTTATCCATGTTTTGAAAAACTTTAGGCTTAAGGCAACGGATTTTATAAACTCTTGTATGGGGTTGCACTTGAAATTCATTTAACACTGCTTGCACAAACCTTGGATACATCAAAAATTTTGTTGAACTCTTTACATTGCCTTTCATACTTGTAAAATATTTTTGACCAATTAAAAATCTTATCAAGAGCTAGACAAACCAAAGGGTAAGCCATTGTTGAACTAAATTGCTCATAAGATGTTTTCTTAGGACTAAGACAATGTAAGAGAGTATGTATTAAAAATCTTCAATGAGGACATAAACCACTCTTTTTGAAAGTAGCCTTTTTGTCAGTGGTATCATACCCCATGGATGATAGATTTTCATGAATTTTTGGCATGGGTAATGTGATGATACCATTGAGATCATCCAATTGGAGAATTCTCCTCAAGGATGCCTCAGTAACATCAATAGTTACCCCGTCCACAGTTGCTCTAAGAGCATCCACTATTTCATGTGTATCTCTATTTTCAATGGTTATGGACTGAACAAAGGTCCAAAACTGTTTGATTTGAGAGATATAGATTGTGGGATTAAGAAGTAAAGCATACCTTATATGAGTAGTGTTCGGAAAATCCACAATCGATGAAAAACAGACCACTCTTTTGTTTGACTTTTCCAAATAGGCCACTTGGTTGTGCTCATCTGCAAAGGTGATTGGTGCCATAGTATCTTTTGATGAAAAATATATTGTGTCAGTATGAATTGTATGAAGAACTCGCCAATTGAGAGAGAAGATATATACTTGTAGGGTTTAAGAGTTTTGCGCAAGAAAGATTATCTAAGGAAAAGATTTATCTCAAGAGAATAAATTGCAAATAGGAAAGTAGATAATCTTCTAAAAGTTACCCTATATATATGGAAAGCAATTTCTCTTCAACGGCTAGTAAAAATTTATTCTTGACACAACGGTTGTAACGGCTAGATCAACATGGTAAAAATAACACAAGGTGGAAGCGTGAACTAGCGATGGTAATTTTCACAAAAATTTTCAAAGAGCGATGGTAAGTAAAACATATGAAAATTGGACTACTCTTATCATAGTTTTTAGCAAACTACCAGCTATCAACTAATTTGATATGTCTTTACCATGAGCCGTTTGCTATGGACTAGCCAACTCTTAATCATAAAGAATATTGTGAGTTGATACCCATATAGTTTTTGGTAAACTATCAACCATAAACGGATTTGTTGAGTATTTACCAGTAGCCGTTTGCTCGGGACTAGTTGATTCTTATATGGATTAGACATGGTAAATCAATAACCATTTGTTGTGTGTCTCAGTTACACACCTTTTATGATCAACTCCCATCTTTGCTGCATAAAAGTTAAACAAAAATACAAGCAAACATATACAAACTGATAAATTGCTAATGCTTATCGTAGATGAGTGATTTCTTTCTTGGAGATGGCTCCGTATGCTCCTCAAGATCTGCCTTCAACCTTCTACCCACATTCTCTGATTTGGTGTGTGAAGTGAATTTATAGAAATGCTGGAATTTGGGCGGTATTTATAGGCCGATCCGGTTACTGACGTAACAAGTTAAGAGTTACGCCGTAACATCCATTTCTTCGTATTTTGCTCGGAAAATGCAGTTCGGCGTAACATCCGGAATGAGTTCGCCGTATCTTCAATAAATCATGGTTACGTCGTATTTGTGGAATGAGTTACGGTGTAGCTTGCAGCGGCGCGGAACATCATTTAACCTAATTAGTTACGACGTAATCCTAGGAGGGAGTTATGCCATAATCTTCAGTTTAGTTGGTTTTCTGAGCCACGCTTCTGTTACAGAGTAATGTGAGAGGAAAGTTACGCCGTAACATCTTCAAAATGGGCATACTATCATTTATCTTCTATAAACTCTCTAAATCCGCGTCTCATTAGCTCCAATGCTCATAATTTACCTGAAAGTGAAATATAGAGGAAAACAAGCGTAAATCCATATAAATGATATAAAATACGAGCATTATCGGGAGAAATTGACACTTAATATTCAGGACTATTTGATGTTATCAAATATCCCCCCTTTTGAACTCTACTTGCCCTCAAGTAGACCTTATTAAATAGATTCCTAAAAATATATCTCCCATAATCTGGAAAATATAAGTTTACAAATCCCTTATGCTAGAATAAAACAAAGCCGAACACCTCACGAAATGGGAACAAAACACTCAAATCTCTCAAGTATTCTAAGTGTCAATTTCGGGGTGATCACTCAACACACAGTCATAGCATGTATTCTATCATAAGCTTGGCGGTTACATAAATCTCCACCACTAGAGTTAAGGGCTAAACAATTCTTGAAGGCGATATGGGTAGACACGACAAAGGTTAAGGGTGAGTCGTCATTACTAACATGTCACGACGAAGTGGACAAAATCAATGATACATGACTAAATCCATGGCCAAGACACCAAAGATTGCTCGCTGCATCACCTAGACACGCTTCATGACTAAAGGGTAGGATAAGACATGGGATAAAATTTGTGTAAATAAAATCAAGCAAATAGTCTAAATCTATAACCAAGTCATCACCACTTACCGTTCTTCCAAAGTTCAAGTTTCGAAGTCAAGAAACCGGATCATGATAATACCAGGTAGATGTGCCATTAGAGGACGTCATGATGGGAACATTACCAACTCCATTCTTCAAATTTGACTGAGGTGGCCTCCTCGATACTAAATCTATAATATGCTCATAACATAGTGCTTATAGCTTCGCACTTTACAATCAAATGAATAACAATAACTATTTTTTATTTTTTTCAACAAACATAACAACAAAACATAACATCCCCCACTTAAGATGAACAATATGAGAATTTAGGGGGTCTTCAATGATCTTTAAGAGTATGTCGTCGACGAAAGCGTGATTCCCGAACCTTTCTACTTGAACCTTGAACTTAGGCAAACAATGACTTCCCAAATTACAAATCAAGACTATAGGGTAGGCTAAGGTGTAAGGGTGTAACGAAACAAAATTTTGGGTGAACAAAATGAAAGGAATGGCTCAGATGGGTGTATCTAGGGGTATATTAAACTAAAGGTGAGTGCAACAAAGAGTTTAACATGGGGGTCGAGAAGTCGAGGTAACTAATCGATAGACACACAATGATAGGCTATTTGGGTGATAATCCTATAATACTGCCTTCTTAAACTGAAAAGTCCAAATACATCGAGCTAACTCAACATACCTCGCCTATGGTCTCGAAATGATGCAAAGGCCAAGTTCTAAAGTTTACAAGCTACCCAACACTCATAATTTGGTGGATTTGGGGTAAAATTTGGAAACGTATAAGGCTAATCTCACCATATAATATCAAGGGTTATAATGTGCTCGGCTAAGGTCTAATCTAGTTAGGTTAAGAAAACATGTCAAAATTTTAAAATGACATAATTTTTCAAAATAAACTAAAAAGCGAGGGCAAAATAAAGTTCAAGAGACAATTCTACTCTAGTCCCCCACTTGAAGTGTACAAAGTCCCTTTGTACTAAGCGTTAAATAAAGGTGAAGAAAAGTAGAATTAGAGCGAGAACTTTCACAAGTTTGCTCCAAAAGAAAGAAGGCCCACGAAAAGAATCGTGCCTTCGTGACACGCATCCACGAGCAAACTTCAATCTCTAAAATCACACTACCGACAAGCATAATTCTAAAAGAAAAAGAAAAGGAAAATAAACCTAACTCACTTTCAGAGGAATCACGGTTGCATTTAGCATATGCAACAAGCCTTTTAAACCACTTGATGTCCCAGTGGACGAGTGTAGTCTCGTGAGGGCTTACAGGAACATACCACAAAGTTCATTTAAAACTAATACAAGGTTATTGTCTTTAAAAGAAAGAAGTGCTACAATGATAGTTACGTCGTAACTCCTATAAGGAGTTACGCCGTAATTAAAGCAAAACACAGTAGACGCTACAGAGTGTAGCTACGGCGAACCATTGCATGGGATTACGCCATAATTGGTAATGCTCGAGAAGAATCATTGTGAAAAGTATATTACAACAGAACCATAAGAATAAGTTACGCCGTAACTATGGATGATCAGTCCCCCTGCTCAACATCTCACAACAACTTTCTCCGTTATCCTGCAAAAATGGTTAAAACACAAAACCCAACAGAAATGGAAATAAAACAAAAGAAAGGGATAATTCAGGTTGTCACCCGAAAGAGCACTTTTCTTTATTTACGAGTCTTTAAGTTAGAATCAAAGCCTCGGGGCTTTATGGCGGCCTTTGTCCATCTTCCTTCTTAGCTGCTTTTTTGTTAGAGGATGGCTGGTCCCAAACACATGAAGGAATATACGGAGTCAGGGAGTATCAATTTTCTTGCAAAAAATTAGCTTTCACCCATTTGTAGCGAAATTTAGCCTCGACTTCCCATTTTAGCTTGATAGCTCCAAACTTCACTTTAACCCAATTTTCAAATTAGATTCCATTGTATCCGACTTTCATTCTCCTTTCTTCGTCGAAACATGCCCATTCCTTGTGTTTGAGCCAGTTAGGATCGGGGAACTCTCCTCCATCGTAAATCTTCCGGTTGGGGTCGCACGTTGGCCATGCTCTGGTGAATTCACCAGACATTATAGCTGGTTCGCAAAAATGAAGAGTCCAATCAACCTCAGGGAACCAATCGTTCATAATATCGTGTCCTTGAATCCATCACTTCTTGATCAGTTTTTCGTCCTCCCAGGACCACCAAACTTCTGCTGCCTCTTTTATCCTTCGAATAAAAAACTGTCCTCCTCCATTGCATCGTTTGAGAAACGGAGAACACGTTGGCAATTGCACTTTAGACCCCTCAATCAAAGAAATCTCAGGAGTACAACAATGAAGTTTTCCCGTAGCAACAATATCAGGCACGGAAGGTCGGACATCATCATCTTCTTCTTCGCTGTTGTCATCATCACTAGACTTGGTTCCCTGCAAATGGCCAAAATATGAAGGAGGAAAATTATCTGAACAATTAACTTGTACCTCTTTGGAAACTTCATTTGTCATTACTTCATCTGGCTCATGGCACATAGTTTTGTCCATTTTAAATACTACTCTCTCAGCATAATATCCCAATGAGTCAAAGAACGGTTTACCAAGAATTAAACATTCCCTTGTCTTTTTCTCTATATCGATAACCACAAATTTGAGTGCAGATATGAACCTGTTGACTTTAACAAAAATACCACCCGTGATTCCTAGAGGAGCAGCCTTGGTCATATTAGCCATCTCAATTACCATGTACGTTTTCCAAAGATGGATTAATCTAAGTTTTAAAAACATTGAAAGTGGCATGATGTTTATACTAGACCCAAAATCAACTAATCCCAAGAGATCATGATTCCCAACTGAACATGGAACGACGAACCCGTCAGTGCTAACATCTTTAACTGAAAATAACCCAATTTCTGACCTGTTTACGTCTTCTGACTCTTGGTTACGTCGTAACTCAGGAAAATAGTTACGGCGTAACTGCAAATGATTGTCGACAGTCGTAGCCTTTAGATTTTCGGTTGGGGAATGGCAATCTTCAATCACTTCCTGTGAATCATTATCAGCAAAAACGGCATTACATACTACCATATGTTTGACTCCCTTAGGTTCAGTGTCATTCATCTCTATCTCTGCACTAAGTTTTTCCACCATGGCTTCTAAGTTTTTTAGGGTTGTGTCGTGTCTGGAGAGGATTTTATTTGTAATTTCCTGGAAATCCTTGAGCCATTTATCTTGCTCTTTTTGCTTTTGGGCTGAGCTTTCCAGAAATTGGTTAATGGTCTCTTCAATGCTGGGCCCTCTTTCTCCATAAGGCCCACGGTTGTAATTTCCAAAAGGCCCTCCACGATAGCCATTACTATTCTGATTATCCCCATAAAACGGACGATTTTCACCATATTTAATTTCTTCAATCTTGTTGTCTTCGTCAATGAGAGGACAATTCTTGGTGAGATGTCCTCCTCCACAGCTCTCACAGCCTACTTGGATGGCATGAACACATTCTCTGAGCTTGAGCATATCCCGACCAAGATTTTTAGTTTTGCTAGTAATGGCGGCAATTCCATCAAGATTTTTGCCGAGGTTTCGCTTGCTTCCTCCATCGTGCCATTTTTGGGACTGATCGACCATTTTTTGGATGGCTTCAATGACAAGAGTAGGGGTCATGCTCGAAATTGGTCCTTGGTAGTCCAGCATCTGTCTTGTAGTTATGTTGATACCTTTGTAAAAGATGTTGACCTTTCGCTGGCTGTTCAGGTCATGAGTTGGACACTTATAGAGGAGATCGTTGTATCTATCCCAGGCTTGATACAACGTTTCATCATCATCTTGGGATCTCCATGAGTTGATTAAATATCTTTGACGGAGGACAATAACTTTAGATGAAGTGTTTTTTTAGTAGAGCACATGTGTCAACTGCCCCGGCGGGAAATCTTTCGATCCATCTTCTTGCTCCCCCAGTAAGAGTTATGTGGAACACCCTTAGCATAACAACGTCATGAGAAACACCTGGAATGTTGAAATGGCTTGCAATGTACAAGACATTCTCAACGTGCTTATACGCATCTTCGTCCCTGTTTCCTAAAAAAGGGTTAGCACGAAGCTCCCTCATAAACTGATCTTAAATTTTGAAACGGACATTAGCTCCAATCACCGGTCTTACAAGCCCCGACCCTTGTTCTTCTCTCATCAACGCCAAATATTCCTCAATAGTGAGGTCATCAATGTTAACAACTTCCATGGTACCTGAAACTTGAAAAGAAATCGTGAGAAATTGAGAAAATTTAAAACAAAACAAAATGAAAGACTTAACAAAATCCTAATATAACTCCCGACAGCGGTGCCAAAAACTTGATGCATGTTTCTTGACCGAGTTTTAATATTTATATTATCTCGTTATACCTATGGTCTACCCTAATGCACTAACAGGCGATGTATCCATCGTGTGTAGTGTAGTATTGGTAAAACCGAGTTCGTCCCAAGAGCTATGTGTGCGGATTTTAACTAAGTCTAGGTGTCACAGATTTTAAGGTTGAAATGATTAATTAATAACTAAAGACAAGAAAGCAAATAAAGGTGATGGTTGTGATCAATAGAGGAGAAGTGTGCTAACCTAGTTACTCATCCTATCAAGTTAAGTTCACGTTTAATTACTTCCAATTGCTTCAAGTGGGGGTTTAAGTCGCTAGGACAACATTTGGTCAGTTCATCCTAACCTATCAGCAAAGGTTTCCACCAGAGATCAATGGGTGACCCCTTGAAAGTCCAGTTGTTTTTAGTCCTTTAAGCCAAGTCATTAAGTTCCGCTACATTCAAGATTCATAACAATGAGTGCCCGGGCGCTAGCATCTTAAACACTCATCCCTAACTTCTTAAGTTCATCCAAACGGTAGGTGATCAGTTGGTCAAATCGCACAAGCGAAGAAGGGTCGTCAGTTGGTCAATTCTTACCCTTCCCACTTAGTCTACCAGTAACTAGCCACTACTGCCATTCAAAACTACCAAAACAAGGGTAGCTACTAACAAACTATGCATGCATACACTAGAAATAATTATACGGAAGCAATGTAAACATAAACAAAACAATTAAGGAATCATAACTAGGCTAGCACCAGAGGTGCTTAGCTACTCATATTAACTAAAACAATCGATTCAATGTTTAACATATCGAAATACATGAATTGAAAGTAAAGAAATGATAAATTGCTAATGCTTATCGTAGGGAGTGATTTCTCCTTGGAGATGGCTCAGATATGCTCCTCAAGATCGCCTTCAACCTTCTACCCGTTCTCGATGCGGTGTGTGAAGTGAATTTATAGAAATCTTTGGAATTTGGGCGGTATTTATAGGCGGATCCGTCGATAAACTCGCATCAACCATGATAAATAATATGTGCAAAGGGTAATTTGGATATAATTGGCAAAGATAAATAATCAATGCATGTCTTTATTAGATATCATGTTTGAACATTGCATTGATGAGCTAAGTTAGGTTGCTGAAAGTTTCTTTGAAAACAAATGTTACGCGTGCAGTGCTTAAGTTTCGGGTCCTTGTCTTCGATCATTAGTATTTTAAGGCCGCGGGACTGGTAACTCTAGATAGCGCCACATAAAGTTGACCATGACTGAATACGGGAGTAGAAAAATAGAGGCCAATGTAATTAAGTGACTGGCCTTGACTTTTGATAATGGTCATTGCATAACATGGTCTTACAAGGACTTGTCTCCGTTTTAGGACACATGGCCACTTGGATTGTGATGACGTGAGTATAATCCTGTATATAATGACATTGTCCCCTATATTTGAACCTATTAGAATCTTAGCATGAATAACAAACTGGCCTAGGTCTATGATGAGCAACCTTGTTCCATTACATAGCCCTTTGCTTGGATTGACATTACGTAAGAGCATAATAGGTAATTCCTTTTTTAAGTGAAGAGCATATGGGGGCATCCCGGGGAAATTTAAGGAATTTAGAAATTCAATCGGATAGAGGTCGTCTTTGGTCTAGGCATGCGTAGATGCCTTGCAAATCTCATCTGAAATTGTAATGCAATGATTCTCCTGCTAACTGTTTAAACATATATTCATTGATGGCATCAGCATCATCATTCTGAGGAGTTAGAATTGCCCTTTCTTTGAGATACACATCGTCAGTTTGTCTTGTTGTAAAATCAGGTTATGTCTCTGAGACAATTTTATCGATAGGAGAATCCCATGATTTAATTAGGAATATTTCAGGAATGTCAATCCAAGTTGGTTCATCCTCACCTTCTTTGCATTTTTCTTGCAACGTGTCATCCCCTACAGCCAAAACCATCTATTGAAATCCTGTTTTCGAGTATTAATCTGCCCATTTTCACTATACTCATTGACATGCATGTTGCGCGTAAGGGTAAATACCTTGCAATTCTTCCATAATTCAGACTGGTTTATGCATGACTGAACAATGTCGGGCCTGCTCCCTTTTGGTATAACTGGTAGAACTTGTCGAAAGTCACCTCCCAGCAACATCGTCACGCCTCCAAAGATTTGATTCCTACTATCCGGGTCATGATATCCTAAAATATCCTTGAGTGTCTTGTCCAATGCCTCAAAAGCATATTTTTGAGTCATTGGAGCTTCATCACAGATAATAAGTTTAACTTGCTGCATGAGTTCTGCCATATGCATGTTTTGCTTTATACCGCATGTACTGTTCTCTAATAATTCAAGCGGTATAACAAAACGGCTATGCGCGGTTCTCCTTCCTGGTAGCAACAATGAAGCAATTCCTACACAAATTGAGGGTATTAGTTATACATGTATTTTTATAAGTTTTCAAATTAGTTGATTGTTTCAATTTATTATACATTTGTACCTGAAGATGCGATAGCAAGGACTATCATACGTTCTGATCTTAACCTTGATATGATAGTTTTGTATAAAAATGTCTTCCCCGTTCGTCACCTCTTTATAGATTAAATGTTGTTCTGGATTTAACAATGAATTAAGTTGTTGATGTTCAATATTACTCTTCTTCATATCATAACCCAACGCTTCTTTAATGAGACGATTTTCCATGTTGGTTAGTAAGTTTGGGTCAGGCAGTGGTAGATCTCAAAACTCTGATAAAGATCTTCCATTTCTATTTAACAACTCTTGGATTTCTAGCAAACAATAGTTCTGGAGTTGTTCATCCGTCAACTCCAAGTTAGGATAATTAAAAAGTTTCCTTTTCTTGTGTAGGATATCCTCTGATAAGATCTCCCAGTTTTCTTCTTATAATTTTAAAGGTCTGCTGACATCGCAAAACAATAAAATTGTCACAAATATGTCACGTAGTTGTGGTCCAAACATCCATACACTTGCTTCTGATATAGCATGCGTCCATTCCGTGTCATCATTTAAAAGGCCATATGAAAAACAGGCTTCATTGAATGTGGAACATAGTCTGTCGTTAACAGTCACGAGTTTTTCAAAAGGTGGAGGCCCTCTCACAATGTTCAACAACATTCTAAAATAATATCATTCCCCAGAAGCCGGGTGCGAGTAAACAATCCTCCCAATGCATTTTTGTTGTTTTCTTTTTTTTCCACAATTTGTCTTTCTTATTCCACATATAATGTGTAGGTATCTCAGCATACATGTATTTCATCGCATATGTATCATGCTTGTTTAATTCAAACCAGTCAGTGAACATAGTTACGTCGATACATTCCCTTTGAATTAGGGCGGGTAAGCTTTATGAGTCGAAAAGTGTGATTGCGTGCTGATTCGGCAAGTGGTAATTGAGTTTCATGATTGATGGATGTCGTAGGAAAACAAATACTACACCGCCTCACATGGAGTTAAAAAAACGACAGTTCAAATAATTCTTTATTTCGTCCACCTCCAAAACCTGCCCGTTTGCCAAATCATCATTGTTTTTAACATTCTCTTGTATAACAATTGTAGCTCTATCGGGACTTTTATTTAAGTACTTAAATAAGTACTTAAATGCCTTTGATCTGTTGCACCATTCCACGTTAATGTGCGCCTGGTATTTCAGGATGAGATAACGATTGTGAGGAACCACATATCTGTTATCGTACTTGAATTTTCCTTTGATATGGTAAGCGTTATTATCCCTTCGATGATAAATAGCATAGCCATCATTATCAACTATAGTTTCTGCCACAAAAGGTTTAGAAAAATGTTTTGAGCACTTACCTTTAACTGTACATGGGGAGTATTTAGCATCTTTACCGCAAGGCCCATGTAACATAAATTCAGTTACTACTTTATTCCCATCTGGATCATTTGCTCGACATGGTATCTCTGCTATAATTATGTCATCTATTTGGGATGGGGTTTTGCATTTCGAATGTTCTTCTAGCCATAGTAGGATATGAGCATAGGCCACATTTTTGAAATTCTATAACATACACAATTGAAATGAAATTGAAGAAAAGCATAAGCTTATGCAAAAAATTGGTATATAAGAGTACACAGATTGGCATTATGAGCTAATTTGTATTACCTGCCCGTGACTTGCCAGAAATATGGTGTTTTGTAAGATCGTTTAACAGTTCAGTCAGTTTAATCTTGAATACACGAGCTGCCACTTCTGGACGGTCATGGCCTTTTTGTCCTGGGATGTGCTTTAACATTTCTGCAACCTCGGGCCATTTTGGATTGTCGAGGAAAGTGATGAATAGATATGGATTTCCATAGGTTCGACATATAACCATTACATCTTGGTAGTTTTGCATCATATACCTTGGGCCGCCTATAAAACTCCTTGGTAGAATGATTCGTTTTCCTATACCTACTGCACTTGTATCACCTCTTATTACAGCGTTACACAGGTTATGATATAGATCCACGCTTAACGTATCTTGATTTAGCCTAGTCCATTTAAGCCTTTGCTCCTCAACAGCCGTGTATGCATCCACCAAGTATTGTTGGAATAATTGGCCACCTCTAATCAAGGTAGTACCTTGATTATTCCGCTGCTGTATTATGTATGCATAGTACTCTTTCATTGTCAGATAACACCTTTTGGTCTTGCGTACACCTGTGTTGTTGTGATACGGTATATTTTCATGAAATCCGCCCTCTCCATATGGGAATAATAATGGATATTGGAGGGCCATATATTCTGAGTGTAACCTAGAAATACATTTCAGACCTTCATCCTTATTACTTACAACAATATCTCTTGTAGGAATACCATCACCAAATTCGTTAGTAATCAAAGCTGCTATTTTATGCACGGTTGGGGCGTTGTATTTTCGTGAGGCACTCCGACCACTCAGTAGGCGTAGTTCAAAGTTGGCTGAATTATGGGAGTCACACCAATCCCTCGTCATTTGAAATGCCTTGCTAATTGAATTTGATTGATCAAACATTTGAATCAGGCTAGCTACTATCTTTTCATCCACCACTTCTCCACCATCCTTGTCTATAAAAGTTCCCATCCAGCTCTTCACTTCATTTCCAGTGTCAAAAAAGTATAGTTGCGCATATTTGGGCTGAGTACCCTGTGTAGGGAGTAGAGAACCTATTCGATGATAGCTTTGGCCATTTATTTTAAAGGTATATGGTCCCCTTCCTGTGTTAATTGAATGGTCTATTTTTTCCCCAAAAGATGTGTAACAAAACATCCCATTATAGACTCTAATCTGGTCTTTGAACCTTAAACTTGCAGGATTGTTATAGTCGATAAGCTCATTAAGAGGTGATGGTTTTTCATTAAATATAGGGAGAAGCAGTTTTCCCTCTTGGCAGCAAATGAAGAAAACTAGGTTGACAATGCTCTTTGATTTCTCACTTCTCTCCTGATACCACATAACCGCCTTACAATTTCGACATTTAAACGATTGAGCGCCAATATTATGGTAAACCACAGGTCCACCTTGCCAAAAAGGTAAATATTATTGAGAATAACAACATTTTCATGCATCAAATAGCAGGAGGTAACATTTATAACACGCGTAATTACCTGCAGATGCATATGCAGCTCCATGTGGGATTTTTTTACATGCACGCTGGTAGAGTGTTCCTGTAAGAATCACCGTTAGGGTAATATTCAGTCTTATGAAATCAAAGGTCTGCCAAATATAATTTGTTTAATTAATCACCTGGTGATCTTTTGTTTTGTACATTAAGGGATTTTTGGAAGTAGAAGCCAATTGGTTCGATGGCAGATCTGTTAAAGTGCCTACCGAGCGTGAACCTTGGCCTAACAAATTATGTTTAAAACGCAACATTCATGAATCAGGTATGCATTTTTGCAACATTTTTGTAATTGCATAATGAAAGTAAACATTTGGTAATGCAAGTAAAGGTTTGGTGATGGTGTGTACCTGTAAATGGTCCAACAATTTCTGTCAGTTGTAAACCACGATAGCTTTGTACTCTCCCATTTTGACCGATAATTGTTTTTGAATGAATGACCAAAGATTTGTGCAACATGCCTGACAGGGATGGAACCTCAGGATTTTTAGCTTGTGATCCTGCAACATACAAACAGAGATGGCTTTAATCAGATAAATAATTTCAAGGTATGGAAACTTGTAAAATTTAATTGTACCTTCATTCATTTCTTATTTGAAGGATCTGAGCCACTTTTGTAACACATAACCTTACAAATTTGGCAAGATATAAAATGAAGATGTCCAATAAACCATCTTTTGGAATTCTATTGTTGAACTGATGCAATAAGTGTGATGACCAATGAAAAGGCAGCTATCTTTAGAGCATGGTAAGAGTGTCTAGGTTTTTAAGATTCTTCTTATTTTTTAATAATGATAATGAGTTTTTCAATAATTGCACACTAATGCATTTTATTTAATAATTCACTAAACTCAATCTGTTAATGTATGTGGATCAAAGAATGGTTTCAAAAGAATAGCAGCATCAGCAATTTAGCGAAAACTATAGTGATGTAGCATTGAAAGTAATTGTTACACATGTTTATATAATGTCAAGTAGGAATGACTGTTTTTTAGAGATGGCCTTCTAAGAATTGTCTATAAGACATTTGTTATGGTTGAAGGATTAATTCATTTGTAGCTTAAATCAAGGTATCATAGCATATAAAATAATATAAATAGATTGAGGGTTGGAAACCCATAAAATTAATAATAAACTGAGATGAAATATCGAATTTAAACATTCATAATTTATTTATTTTTTCAAGGCCAATTCACACCTAATCTTGCTAACTACATTAAGCACCATAACCACCAAGCTTAAAAACTCATAATTTAGCCTTCAACATTTAGTTAAATCGGGATCTTCCAAAGGAAATTTCAGCTAATCTTGCTCACTACAGTCAGCCGCATAACCATCTTCAATATCTTCATCATCTGAGCTATTTCTATGAGACGAATATCCAACTTTGTAGCCACAGTTGGTGTTGCCAGCTTTGTTGACGACAATACCAAACCCATGCTTTTCCTCCTTTTGTATCTAGCTTTGAAATTACATTGTCTCAACCTTTTTGTACTTCTGGAAAGTTATAAGTCAGGGTCTTCTTCTACCCACCTCCTTTCTTCTTCCAAACTTGTTATGATTTCTTGAGTTGTTACATCAACTTTTGCACCTCCATTATCAGCCTATAATGCAAGATAACTTTGTAAGTAACATAAAAGCAAAATGCTAGCTTCAATTTAATTATGACCTGGAGAGTGCTAATTAATAATTGTATACTCCTAAGCTTACGATGGGGCCAACACTGAATACCCAGTTCTCGACAGCGCCTTTTGAAAACAGTTAAAGCTACATTGAATGCTTTTGTAGCTTTTCCTATTGGCATGTAGTAGTTTATGCGCGTACGAAGCGCGTTCGGGGTCAAAGGAACTTCCTTTTCGTCGAGCAAGTTTTTCAACACCCTAGGCAGTGAACCAAATCGTTGTAGTGTAGTATTGGGCAAGCCTCGGGAATTGATATTGTTCTCTAGGGGAATAGGAATGCTAGCAAGAAATGTATTACGCTAAGGTGGGGTTGAGGATGATTCTTTTTTATCTTTTTATAGTTTTTTAGAAAGCTAAGGGTAAAATCTTGGGGCAATTGGTTTTGGGGTGATATTCCTACCGATTACTTCTACTATTCTAATTATCTAATTCTACAGGTAGCTATGTCTATTTGATGTGTGCTCGTATGATGATTAAAAATGTGTTTACCTAGATACTATTACTTCCTAGTTTTCTTTTATTATTGGTTGAATTGTCACACCTTATCTTTAACGCGTTGTGCTTCCTAAAGTCGTAGGGTGTGCCTTTTCCCTAACTCTTTGAGGTTACCTTTGGGTTTAGCCTACGAAATCCACTAACTCATTCATAAACCAACTTTCACAAAGATTATTCAAGCATTAAACACAACGATAGCCTAGTTTCACTCCTAAGCCAATTACAATTAAGATAAGAGACAACCTAACAATAATTGATGACTAGGTTTCATAGATCTAAGAAAACACACAAGAAATTTAGCTAGACATGTTAAACAAGCAAGCATACACACAATCAATGGAAGACATAATGATACTTTGGATTAAAACACTTATCTTAATGTGTAAAATAGGGTTTGGGACCCTAAGATACTGTCCAAGTCGGACTACAAATGTTTAGGGTTTTTACTCCAAAAGTCTACCTCTTTAAATGTAGAAAAATCGAATTCTATATATAGATTTACAAGTGCGACGACGTAGTCTTATAGGTGGACGCCGTCAGATCGCCTTCATTAGGGTTTTCGTCTTGGCCAAGTTATCGATGGGACGATGTCACCTTGGAGTTGTGACGCCATCAGTCTTAAAGTTGGACGTCATCTTGGTTCTGAATCTGGGCCGTCTGAGATGAAAAGTCAAAGTGGCGCCCTTCTTCTTCAAAGCCCCGCGCTAGGTTGTATGAGCAAAATTCCACCGAGCCGTCGGTGCATGTTTTTATCAAATCAGTATAGAGGACGGCGTCGCCGCTTTGATTGGGACGCCGTCAGGTTCAATTTGAGTAGCTTGAGTGGCTTTGATCTTGACTTTGCCATTTTATTCATGTATTCACTCCTTTTCGACCAATTATGCATCATTCCAGCATTTTGCTTTCAAAAGACCTAAAAAGTGAAAAGGAGCAAAATTAAGCAGTAACGGATATAAAAGTGGTCGATTAAGGGCTTAAATGACCCCTTAAAAGTGTACGTTTTAAATCCTTATCAAATATCCCTACACTTGGTATTTGCTTGTCCTCAAGCAAATGTGCTTTTGGCTAATCAATTTATACGTTAGGGGGCATGAAGCATAGGTTTAAAATAATTCACAACAAGTAAAAGCACCGCAATAGTCATAACAAGCACATAAATTATATACTAGCACCTCACAAGGGGTGTTTGGATTCTCTCATCTCTTAGGTTTATATAAAATATAGTAAATTGAAATGGAAGATAAACACTTATTACCTGGCATAGTACATAGATTACCATAGGCTTGAGACTAGATCAAACCTCTATCGCTTTGGCGTAAGCACCTAGGAATAACTATCTAAGAGGTCTTTAAAAGGGTTGTAATGTTAGGCTTACGGTAAAGAAACAAAGGGTTTTGTTGGATAGGCGATTTAGTGGTGGCAAGCCAAAAATCTTATGTTACAAGCATGAAAAGCGTGGCGTTGCTAAGCCAAGACTCTCCTCACTAAACTCTAGATAACTTGAAAAAAACATACATAAATTTAAAGACTGTAGGACCTTGTTTTTATCAACCTTATCACGTATACCAAGCTTACCAAACGAGTATAACACGTAAAACACTATGCGTAAAGATGAAGATAGAATAAGAAAGGTGGTGACTTGAATGATATATGTCGTGTATGTGTAGAGACAAAAAGATGAAAGGAAACTTGTTATATCATATGAAAAATACACACTTACACACTAAAGCACACCCCTCAAATGACACATTTGAGGGGTATTTATACTTAAATACAAAACGCCCTCATGGGCTTGGCATGGGCTTGGATTGGGTTGGATTGGATAATAACTTACATAAGGCTAGCTTAACTTAACTTCTAACCATTTAGCTTAGCCCAATCCACGAGCCCGTTGACTATTCTATTACGATATCTAACACAAGTTACAAAGTTCCTAAACGAGAATGACCATCACTTCTATTAACTATTATTAAGGCTAAGAATCTCCCCCTAAGGGGTGGCCATTCAAAAGATGCTCTACTTGATTAGGTCTTTACTCTTCTTGAGCTTGAACTTTGTGTGTCGATATAGAATAGTCTTGATTTTCATTCCTTCATGCTTTGTGATCAGTTAATGGTGATGTCTGCCTTTCGTCAGCTTCTTTGGGATAGGTGTCTCCACGTCCTTCTCCACCATGCTCACACTTCTTTTTTACTTTGAACTTCCAATGATGAAGTTCTCTAGTATTTAAACTTTGTAGATTCTTTGACATTGATGAATAATCATCTTTAACTTTGCGTTGCCTTTGATATTGATGAGAACTTTCATGTGTTGTGATATTGGTATGAGCATGGGAAGATGGTGCGGTCTTTCCTCTAAGGAACAATCATCAATACCGGCATGTTTATGTTAGTGATAAATACCAATCGATCATTGTGGACTTTTCTTAGAGAATTGACCACTATGATTGTTTTACTGATGAATATCCTGATTCCATTCACCTTGGTCGGGCGAATCAGCCATCCTAATCCCATAAGGGATAGTTGGCATTACATTGAATAAATTCAAGTAACAACCCTCATCTTCAGGATTCAATTCGTGAAAGGAATCTCCTTAGCGGGATTTCCAGCAATTACAGGTTCAAATTTCGAGGGTGTTAATAGCATAGTTTGAAAACACATCTCTAATTCTTACAAAGGTTGTTCCTAAAATTGGAGGCCCTCAAGAAGGCTAACACGACATACCGAAGTACATCTACAGCCGGTGTGTCGTCGAGGTACATCAAGCATCACCTCACAAATCAGACCGTTTGAGACACACTAAGCATAATCCATAAAGAATTACAGTGACTGCCGTGGTCGCTTGATGTTGACCACGGCAGATTTTCCATTCAATCACTGAGGATCACTATTGTAAATCCTCTCATAAATGTTCTGGCAGATTGCTAAGATCTGCGTAGGACTCTAGAATATATCACTTGTGTTCTTATTGATGAACAATCAAGCGATGAAATATTAAGTGTTCCTATGAGATCTTTTTATGAATCTCGTGGCTCTAGACTCGATTAGTGCATTTTGATTTTCCTAAGCGGAGACTAGGGAGAGGGTCTCTTTCTTTAATACCAACTATCTCTAAGAGAAAGTCGATAGATTATGTAAGGTTCAGTGAGAATGAAACAAATCCTTTTAAGAGGAATTGAGTAGCTAGAAGGTTTAGTGCGGTCGTCATTTGGGTCCATAGCGCCTTTGTCTTCAATACCAGCTTCATCTAAGTGACAACCAAGATGCGTATGAATTGAACCCGGTTTACGCCTAAGTTGAATTATGGAGGCTATTTCTTTTCACCCTTTTTCTTTACTTTTCTTTTTAATTCTTCAACCCTTCTTTCTCCTTTCTCACATTACTCCTTTTTTCAATCATACCTAAGGACTTCTAGTTCTAAACTATTGGTATTGTCCTTGGGTAGATCCCTCCGGCTCTGGCGGGTCATAGGACGGATTTTCCAATCCTTAGTCACCTTATAACAGCATGACTGTTCCTATGTTGCCATAAAACCATTTTCTTGAAAATCGCTCAAAGTGTTTATGATTATAAAACATGATTTGTTAACACCTTGAGAGTTTTATATTTTCAGAAACACTCCCCCTTCACATGTGCTTATATTGTTTTAACTTAAATCTGCACAGTGAGGGTAGAGTTCGCACTTTTTGAATTGATCGACTTTCAATGAACAAGACCAATTCGAGACACGTTTACATCACTAGTGAACTAGCTTGAAATTATTACCCGTCCTGGTCAAGTCCATAGAAAGTTTCTCGAAATGGTACATTCCTGACTTTGATTTCTCGTCAATTCATTGGTTCTGACTGAGTCGAGCTCTTTTGAGATTCAAACAACGATCATTAAATATTTTTGATCACATTTTAATCACGTCTTCTCCCCCTCAAAAATAGCATATTCGTGATATTTTTGATATCAACGAATTAAACAACACTTTTAGAATCTTTTGGGAGACTAACGGATTTGATTTTAGCATGAAATTGGAACATTTTGTTTTTATACTTCCCTTTTAATAAAGCATATTCAATAAAGGGTTTTGGAGGGAGTTATATTGAGCACAAAATATTTTGAAAGATTTTGAAAATCTTTTTGAACAATCTTGAAAAGGTGCTCAAGATGATGATGATTTCTCACCAGTTTTAAATGTAGTGCATTGAAGCGTACACTAGTGATTTTGAAATAAGAGTTTTGATTTGAAATAATCAAAAGTCATCATTTTAGTCCGGGTTTCGTATTGAAGTATACGAAAGCCGATGTGAAAGAAATTTTGAGAAACAACATGTTTTAGAAAAACATTTAAAGAACTCTCGCTCAAGCATCTATACATGTCCATATCATTGTTGAATGACATTTCTAGAAACGTCTGAATATCGATTATCGAGAGACATGTCGTGAGAAGAATATTTTGTTTTTGATTATACGAGAGACATGTCGTACAGATTAAGAGTTTGTTTGATTTATTAAAATATTGGATGTTTGAGCTGAATGACCCATTGTAACAAGCAAATTTTCCAATTTGTTGATTTTTTCATTTTTCTCAAGAATTTCATCAAGAAGAGAATCTTCTCGTTTTGAAAAATCAGCAATCAACTGTTTCTTCTCTTTTTCAAGATCAGAATAAGTTTCTTTTTGTTTAGAAAGTTGGTTTTTAAGATCAGAAATTTCCTTGTTTAGAGATTTTATTTTTAAGTTCAAATTAACATCAAGTGTGTCATACTTGATTTGCAATTGATTTTCTCTTAAAACGTAATTTCGATAACCAATTTCTAATTCTGACTCTTTGTTTTTGTGAAATTCAAAAGCTTTTGCATGTTCCTTGTACCTCTCAAGCTCAGCGGTCAATTTATCATTCGCGGCCTTAACATCACGATTGACCTTTTTCACTTTCTCAATTTCAATGCCACAATTATTAATCAATGATTCAAATAAGCCACGTGTTTCCTCATCAGTCTCAGTATTTTGTGCCACAAAGTCTCCACTAGGATCCATATCTGGAGTTTCAGAGTTAATATTGCTATTACTCGGATCGTCGGGCATGTATCATAAAGTAGGTGCTTGCGTCACGTAATGTTGTTCGTCATGAGTAAACACATCAAATATGACATTGTTATAGCATGGATCAATGATTGGTACCTCAGAGATGCGTTGGCGTTATAAGCGGAGGTGCGTCGTAATCGAGGTCGTGCTTAGCCTCTCAAGATTTGCCATGAAGATGCGGTTCGCATTGATGTCCTCTCGGTCTTCCAATTCACCCATAATAGCCACAAAGTCATGTTCCTCAAGACTTAACTACATTCACGCTTCTTCCCTTTGTACCAACAAGATAGCTTTACAAGATACGCAGAATCCTTCTTTTTCGCTTAGTAGGACAATTCCTTGCCATGTGACCCACTCCTTGACAGCTTGTAACACGTAACCCGATTAGCTTTGATTCACATTTCCATAATTCCCAACGATCGGTGCGGCATTCCATTCGATTACCCATCGCTCTATTCCCAACATTCGACCCATCGATTTCCAACATGCTTGACCCAACCGATTACTATGATACGGAACCACGATTACCCATGTGAAATCGGTAACATATCCTCAATGGATTCCTATTAACTCCAACCATTTATCCTTATTGACCCATATTCAACCCCTACCGTGATTTCACATTGCGTGTTTGATGAAATCCTTTGGTTGTTGTTAGTTGGTGTGGAATAGCATCCTTTGAATACTTCAATCAAATAAGCAAATGCATTTGACAAAGCCTCTGTTTGTTCAGCTTCAAGGTCAGTGATCCCTACTTCATGGTATTGTGGATACTGTTGTTGTTGAATGACTTGTTGTTCTGGTGAGTAGAATTGTTGTTGAGGGATAGCAGCTTGCGGTTGTGGAATGTATTGCTGAAAGTTGTTGTTATTGAAAGATGACGAAGGTTGTTGTTGTGTGTTCACTGGAGTTTGAGTCTTTGCAATTAGGGCCAAGGGATCATGAATCTTAGCCAATCTTTCTTTCCTTACTTCGTTGACTTCAGCTTGGTTTTATTTCATAAAATCGTAGAGTTGATCAAAGTTCACATGATGTAAGTCCTTTGTTTGATTGACAATAGTGACATAGCGTCCCCATTCTTCTTGAAGATTGTTAAGGAATTTGATGTTACTCACGATAGTCTTGGGTGTCAACTTGTTTCTAATAAGCTCATTCATCAAAGTGCAAAACCTTCCATAGTAGGATTCAATGGATTCTCACGGGTTGATGTAAACTTCTCTATTCGCTTAGCATCTTGTTCTCCATGTCTTGTTGACCAATTTACATTCCATAACATAGCCGTCTAACACGTTCCCACATATCGTAGCGCTTTCTAACCGTCTCACAAAGACAAAGATGTCTCTTGGTAAAACCGGTTGGACAATGTGTATTGCCATGTCATCTGCTTCAATTTGATTTTTATCCACGTCCGTGTATTCTGATTCATCTTGATCATGAAAAGATGGTGGGACGGGAGGTGTTGCATCAGGATTTCCAGGGTCTTGGACTTGTCGAGGCTTGAAGGGTCCATTCGTAACGGATTGAATCATGAGTTTTCCATTAGGTTTGAACTTGATTAGCGGAGCATACGACTTGTCCATTGAAGATATCCACCTTTTTCCAGCATATGAGGACGGTTTTCGGCACCGGCTGCATGGATGTCTTGTTGAGTTGCCATTGATGAAGGTATTTGATGATAAAGTTGATGTAGGATCGATTCACGATAAAGGAGTTGTGTTTGATGAAGATTAAGCTCGGTTGTTGTAGTGAAAATTTGGTCTAAAAACTTAAAAACCTCAATAACTTGTGTTCGGAGCGTTTTTAGGACTTGAAGGTTGACCCGAATGAACCTTAGTTGATTTGGCGTGCCATTCTCCTCGTTCTGACGGTCGTTTTGATGCGTAGAACGCTGAAAACGAAGTTACGGTTCAAACGTTATGGCCGTTTGAAGTTTTGCTGAAGATCTTACTCGTAAACTTGTTCTTAGGCGTAGGATTTAGTGCTTAGGCATAGAATTCCTTAGGCGTAAACTCTAACTTACACGTAAACTTAAGGTTAAACGTAAGCTTATGCGTAAACTAAACTCTTATAAGTAGAGTACCTTACGCGTAAGATTTAACTTAGGCGTAAAGTGCTTACTCGTAAGCTTTAGGCTTAGGCGTAAGATTAGGTTTGAAACCAAAATTCTTCACACTTGTCCAAGTGTGAGAGATATCCACAAGTCGAAGTGTATTTCAGGCTTATCCAAGCAAGGAAAACACTGAGTCACCGTTTTTGCACGAAGATTCTTCACCAAATTCTTAAGCGTAGGATTTGGTTCTTACGCGTAGACCTTAGGCGTAGGAATAGGGTTTTGACTTTTCCTTAGGCGTAGAACTAGGTTTTTGACTTTCTGTACTTGAAATCCTTACGAGTAGACTGCTCAGATTTTTGCAAAAACACTAATTTTCACCCAAAAACATGATTCCAAATGATTTCTTTTGCACAAACTTCTTCTAAAACACGTAAAGATCAATAAAAACTACAACTTTAGCTTAAAAAAACACGTAAAAATCAAAACTTTAAGCAAAAAGCACACGCTTTAATGAAAACGCAACTTTATGTAAAGTTTCAACAAAAAACGTAACACAAACACTCCTAAACCATTGCTAGGCAATTGATACCAATTGTAGTACCTTGTTTTTATCAACCTTATCACATATACCAAGCTTACCAAACGAGTATAACACGTAAAACACTATGCGTAAAGATGAAGATAGAATAAGAAAGGTGGTGACTTGAATGATATATGTCGTGTATGTGTAGAGAGAAAAAGATGAAAGAAAACTTGTTATATCATATGAAAAACACACACTTACACACTCAAGCACACCCCTCAAATGACACATTTGAGGGGTATTTATACTTAAATACAAAACGCCCTCATGGGCTTGGCATGGGCTTGGATTGGGTTGGATTGGATAATAACATACATAAGGCTAGCTTAACTTAACTTCTAACCATTTAGCTTAGCCCAATCCACGAGCCCGTTGACTATTCTATTATGATATCTAATACAAGTTACAAAGTTCCTAAACGTGAATGACCATCACTTCTATTAATTATTATTAAGGCTAATGGTCGATGCAAACCGTCAGTTTTCTCACGAGTTAACCACTTGTGAATGATTAGCTGTAAGGAACTTAAAACAGTTCACACACCAATGCAATTTAAGATCGAGAATCTGGTGGATTCCGGGTCGTTATGTCCCACTTGAGATGACGGTGTTTAACACAATCGGATGTCGAATAACCACTAAGGATAGTGATCGAAGGTTTTGAGATTTTTATAAACTACGAGAGATTAAAGGAAATTAAAAGTTAAAATCTATTAAATAAACGCTATCACTAATTTTAAACTGATGTTTTTGTTTTATGTTTTATAAAGCGAAATTAAAATCTACATGACATACAAATAAAAACGTGAAACTAAAGCAATATTAACCCTAAAAATATGAAAATGGTATTTCTACAAACCTAATGATAAAAGAAAATTTTTAGAAAAAGAAAACTATTTTTATAACTAATTAATTAATTACTATTAATTAAAAACTAATTTTAACTATTTAATAATTACCTAAAATACAAAAAATTAGGAAATTAAGCTAGAAAAAATAAAATTATGAAATGGAAAAGTCTAAAATAACAAACTAGAATTTTCAAAACTATTTTGTATTTTTCTAATTATTTTTCTATTTTTATGAATTTTAAACTATTAAAACTAATTAAATTACTAAAAATTACCAAATAAACTATGAAAAATCTAGAAAATTATTTTTTCACTTTTATATTTATCTAAACTTAATAAAAATGAAAAGTTATTTTTGGACTTTTTCAATTTTTCTATTAAAAGCTATTTAAATAATACTAAAAACTGATTTTAATTAAGAAAAATAGCAAACTGTTATGGAAAAATGTGAAAATTTCAGGAAAACTCTAAAATTATACTAGGAATCTAGGAAAAATAGAAAAACATGGTATTGTGTGGGAGATTATGGAACTGCTATAATAAGTGCTTATTAATAAGCACCTTAAATAAGCAAGTGAGAACCCAGGACCACCAAACCTTCACAGAAGCTATTTTATGATAAAATGAACCAAATATAGCTAGTTTCAACTACCCTTAACCTCTGATAAGCTAAATTCAACAGATTTGGCTTACTCAACTTTTAGACTAAAAGCAGTTTACGAGTACCAAGTTGTAGCTTATGCACAAGCTTCAAATTAAGCTCAAATGGAAAAAGCAGGTTAGGACCTCAAGATGACCTGGCTAACTAGGCTTAAACCAAATATGAGCCAAAGAAAAGCTCTATGGAGCTCATGCGAGCTTAGCAAGAAGTCGAGAAAAGCTCGACTTTGCTTGAACTTGAAAGCGAGGCAACCGAGCCCTACTTAATGAGCTTGTTTGAAGGCTTAAGAAAATTAACAAAAATCGGAAAAAATACGATAAGAAACTAGACCAAGGGATCTTATAAAACCCAAAGTTTGGCTTGAATTGATCCAAAGATGAATCTATGATAATTCTTGCTAGTTGGACCAGCTGGATTTTGCAAATGTTTTGACTTTTGTCAATTGAGAAGTTTTGACTTTCTTGAACTTTGGATCAAATTTTAAGATTGATTGTGATGTAATATGTTAAGCTAAACCTCTGCAAGCAATATTTAATGAATTTGAACCCAAATTAAGGATCCCTTATCCAATTATCACAACAATGATCGATGAAAGAGATTAAAGAGTAATTTGACTTTTATGCAAATGACCACCGGTTTTCTTTGGTTATCTGAGTTCTTAGACTATAGTGTGACATGTATCAAGTATAGACAACAACACAATGACCTTTAACTCGCTTAATCGAACAAATCAAACAGTCCCTTAGAAGATCATTTTGGTATTTTCAAAGCAAAATCTTGATTTGGACCATGCTAAGGATTACGACTTTATATCATCATAATATAAGACTAAATAACCAAGAAAAAGCAGTGCTAATAACATGAAACTCAAATTTGGCAACCATTCTATTTTAAGCGATACAATAAAATTTTATAAACTACACATTAAAAAGAGCAAGTAATCGGTTTTAACACTTAATTCTACTTAACGTGATTAATGAACATGAACAAACAGAGGATTAAACTAATGAGCAAACCAAATAGTGAAATGCTAAAATAGCTTAAAAGAGCTTACAACCGATCTTAGTCACGTTGACTTGTTCAAACAGAACCAATGAACCCAAGGACCATTATCTAACCTAACCAACCCAACTCGATTGTAAAGCAACCCAATTCCGACACGATTCAACCCATTTCAATTCATGCCATTTTGCTTCAATGTTGACTTTTGTTGACTTTTGTCCAATCTTGATTGAAATCGAAATACAAGCTTACGTAAAGCTATCTTAAGCTTAAATAAGTTTGTTTTAGCTTAAATAAAGCTCATTAAAGCTTTGAACACAAGAGTTGAAACTTGAAATTTCAAGCGATAAACATGAAAATGTCGACCTATGTAAAAACTTGAATTACCACTTGAAAATAGTTCTCATATATTTCAATAACTTAGTTTGATATCATGGAACCGAAATTACAACTTAAAGCTTTATTGAAAACTTAAAAGTAAATTCGACATTAATAAAATTAAAAAAAACTAAAACTTGTGTCTTCTACTTCTTTCTCCTCTTTATGCTTCCAACTTGATACACGTGGCCTTCGATGCAATCCCACCTCCCAATTCAACCAATGGGAGAGTTTATAGTGGATTTCATGTTTCACCATTTTGGCGGGAAGTGGAATTTTCAACTGTGGCTCAAAGCAGGGGAAGTAGTGGGGGTTGATGATGAGGTGGGTTGAAAATAGGGTGATGGGATGTTAAGAGGTGGAGTATTGCGGGGTTTTGGTCGGGAAGACATGAGGTGGAAGAAGATGGAAGTGGCGCGTGTTACGGCTTTTGACTAATTTTGACCAAGGGTCAAAATTAGTTTTGACAGGAGGTCCAAAACAGTTTGTGACAGGGTCCAAATGGAGATAATGGCGGTCAAATGGGTTTTGACAAGGCTTATATTAATATTGACAAGGACTAGATTTGCAATTCGAAAACTTTAAGGACCAAGCGCCAATTTCACAAAGTTACCATAAGGACTAAAATTAACAACCTTTAATAGTGCAAGGACCAAAATTGCCATTTTCTCATTTTCAAAGGACTAAACTTGACAATTTTCAAAGTTCGGGGACTAAAGTTGTAATTTTGTAATTTTAAGTCTCAAGGACCAATTTTGACAACTTAGGAATCCTAAGGACTTAAAATGATATTTTTCTTTATTTGGATTTACCAGGACTGTTTTTGACAACTTTTCAAACTTGGGGACTAAAGCGCCAATTATGCAAACTTGATACGTTTCTCACCGTATTTTGATGTTTTGCATTTAAAACATATAAAACACTTGTTTGTGACATTTTTATCATTTTGAAGCATTTACGAGTGTTTTCGGATGTTTTTGCGGTTTAAATGGTATAAAATGATGAGTATTTACACACTCATCAATCCCCACACTAAGATATTGCTAGTCCCTAGCAATGTTTTGAGAAAAATTAATGGATTTGAATCTCTTTACCAAAAGCCATTACTTACGGAGTAGCCAAATGTTTCGAGTTCAAGTAAGAACTTTGGTACACCGATAACCAAATGATTTTGAGCAAATCATCGACTTCAACGGATTTGATTTGTCTTTACGAAGCCGTACCCTTCCGGACTAGCCAACTCTTAGATAAAATATCTTTGGTGAGTCGATTACCAATTATGGTTTTCCATCGCCTTTACCACAAGCCATAAACTTGCGGGCTAGCCAACTCTTCACTTTTAAGGATATGGTGAAATGAATACCATACAATTTTGGGCAAATTGCAAGTCAAACGGTTTGAGATATCTTTACCAAGAGCCGTTTGCTCTGGATTAGCCAATCCTTTTGTTTATTAGACAAGGCGGATCGATAACCAAATGAGTAAGTGTAAAACACTTACTCCAAAAAAATTTTGGCCAAAACGGGGATTAGGCGGTATAATTACATGATAAAATTCGTGAGAATTCCCCCACACTTAGAAATGAATATTGCCCTCAATATTCAAAGTACCGCGGTTATGCCGAAACATAGAACGTAAAAGGAAATACTAAGGCCATTATTCAAGAAAGATTTTTTTTTTTTTTTTTTTTTTTTTTTTTTTTTGAAACATTCTTATATACACAACATGTGGGGTAACTCCCCACACTAGGGTGGTACACATGGGTGAAAACCCATGTAACATGCTCTTGTTTTTGATACCCGAGTCGCTAGCTTGACTCGATCCCCACATTCATTGGTTCATGGGGAAAGTTTGAAGATCCGGACAATCACGGGAGGAATGTCCTCTCCAAAGTAATGCTTCAACCGATGACCATTCACTTTAAAGTCGGGACCATCGGGTTGAGATAACTCAATGGTACCATAAGGATAAACCTTAGTGATAGTAAATGGTCCGGACCGGTATTTAAGCTTTCAGAAAATCTTCAATCTTGAATTAAAAGAAGGACTCGATCACCAACGTTGAAAACGCGGTTTTGATCTTTGAGTCATGAATCTTCTTTGTCTTTTCTTTATAGATCAAAGAGTTCTCGTATGCTTGATCACGGAGTTCATTTAATTCATTTATTTGAACTTTCCGGTGATCACCGGTGATCTGAATATCAAAGTTGGCATGCTTCAGGCCCAGTATGCCTTGTGCTCTAACTCAACGGGTAGATGACACGCCTTCCGTATACAAGCTTGTATGGAGTGCACCCGATGGGTGTTTTGTAAGTCGCACGGAAGGCCCGAGTGCATCATCTAGCTTATCCGACCAAGAGGCACGGTTTTCGCCAACCGTCCTCTCCGTAATTCTTTAATCCTCGGTTTGAAACTTCCACTTGCCCACTAGTTTGGGGTGGTGCGCGATGAGAGCGGTGAGTTACACCATACTTACGCATGACTCTTTCAAACGGTCATTACAAAATGCGTACCACGATCACCGATTATGGCTCGTGGGTTCCAAACCTAGCAAACAGAGATTTCAAGAATTTCACTACAACTCGGGCATCGTTGGTGTGCAAAGCCTTAGCTTCAACCCATTTTGACGATAGTCAACGCCACGAGTATGTACTTATTATCATGAGAAGAAGGGAATGGCCCCATAAAGTCAATACCCGGATGTCAAAGATCTCACACACTTGAATGGCGTTTTGTGGCATTTCATTCTTTTGTGAGATATTCCGTGACGTTGACAAGCGTCGCAGGCTTTAACAATTCATGGGCATCCTTGTAGATTGTGGGCCAATAGAATCCGGAATCAAACACCTTCTTGGCTGTGTAGTTGGGGCTATGATGCCCCCAAGTGGGTCGACATGGCAAGCTTTGAGAATGTCAATAGCTTCGACCATATACACATCGCTGATGACTTGATCCGCGCAAATTTTAAACAAGAAAGGGTCGTCCCGAGTAATGTTTAACATCCTTGAAGAACTTGTTCTTCTGTTGGGACGACATCCCTTTCACTATGAAGTTACCCGCATGGTAATTTGCGAAGTCAGCAAACCATGGGGTAGAAGAGTCTCCACGAAAAGAAACCGCATTGAGTGTTTCAAGAGGAAATGTTTCATTTATTTCCTTTTTCTCTAACACATCCTGGTGAGGGTTCTCTAATCGGGACGAGATGATCGTGACTAGGTTCTCGGCTCCTTTTTATCACGTATAATGATATCAAATTCACGGAGGAGGAGAACCCAACGGAGCAATCTCGGCTTTGCATCTTGTTTTGCAAAGAGATATTTAAGAGTCGAGTGATCCGTATACACTACGCATTTTGTCAAGATGAGGTATGGCGAAATTTCTCAAACGCATACACCACGACTAATAGTTCTTTTTACGTAGTAGTGTAGTGGGTTTGAGCTTGATCATAGTCTTACTCGCGTAGTGTATAGGCTGAAAATGCTTTGTTTTGCGTTGCCCAAGACCGCACCGATAGCAAAATCACTTGCATCGCACATGAGCTCAAAGGGTAAATCGATCGGGGCAACTAGAATGGGTGCTTCCGTAAGCCTTTTCTTGATGTTTCAAAAGCTTGACGCTCGGGAGAGAAGATAAAAGGAGCTTCTTTTTCAAGAAGATGGGTCATAGGCCGAGCGATTTTAGAAAAATCTGTATGAATCTCGATAAAACCCGGCATGACCCGAAAACTCCTAATACCTTTGACGGTAGTAGGATGAGGTAGTTTAGCAATAACATCAACTTTGCTCTATCTACCTCCATCCCATTTTAAATCTTATGGCCAAGGACTATGCCTTCTTTGACCATAAAATGACTCTTCTCCCGCTTTAGACAGAGATTGGTGTCTTCACACCGTTTAAGCATTTTGTCTAAATGGGAGAGAAAGTCTGAAATGAATCCCGATGGTGAGAAGTCATCCATAAACACCTCCATTGTTTCCCCGATCATGTCGTGGAATATGGCCATCATCTGACGTTGGAATGTGCAGGAGCGTTACATAAGCCAAAGGGCATACGTTTGTAGGCAAAAGTTCCGTGCAGGCGGTGAATGTGGTCTTCTCTTGATCCCGTGGATCAATGGGGATCTGAAAGTAACACGAGAAACCATCAAGGAAACAATAGTACTCATTCCACGCTAATCTCTCAAGCATTTGGTCCATGAAGGGTAGAGGAAAATGGTCTTTGGGTGGCGTCATTCAACTTACGATAGTCAATACGAACCGCGCCATCCGTAACCAATCGAGTTGGAATTAACTCGTTTTCTTCATTCGTGACAACATTATGCCACCCTTTTAGGAACACGATGAATCGGGCTAACCTAAGGACTATCGAGATAGGGTAAATCAATCTGCATCAAGAAGTTTGATAACCTCTTGTTTGATAACATCATGGATTTTGGATTCACCCTTCTCGATGTTGAACTCATTGGCTTGAAGTCATCCTCCATTAAGATTTTGTGAGTACAAAACTCGGGGTTAATACCCTTAATGTCGGAGAGTTTCAAGCAATTGCTTGCTTGTGTGACTTCAAGACCTTTATGAGAGCGATCTTTTCATCTTTACTCAAATCTCGAGCAATAATGACGGCAATTTATCATCGCCTTCAAGAAATGCATACTCAAGATGAGGTGGTAAGTCCTTAAGTTCGACTTGAAATTCTTGATTTTCTCAATGACTTGACTTCCTTGTTATGAAGTTTGACGGGAGGAGAGGAGGAGAAGTGTCTGATTTAACAATTTCTCAAGAATAAGAATATCTCCTCCCGATTAATCTCATGGTGATTAATCTCTTGAGAATGCATCACTAATGTGAGGGATTGATGAATGATCATCTTTAAGCATTTTCTCAATGAGAAGTATGTCCCCTCGATGTCAATTGGGCGTGATCAATTTCCCATGGAGCAGAATCACTAGCCAAGTATGCTTCAATCTCTTCCAAGATGAAGTCGCTTCCCTCAAACGGAGTGAGAGAAGGAGTAAATTGGCTATGATAGGTTGAGAAGATGTGGTGGGATTCCCACTCACGAAATTATGAGAATAACCCGAACTTCTTGAGAGTACTCTTGAAGCAACATCAATGATATCGATTCGGTTAACCGACTCGTAATCATAGTTTGCGGAGTACCTCGAAGTTTGATCAAGGTTAAAGGTGACGACTTCATTACCAACACGTAATGTGATTTCTTGCTCAAATACATCAATGAGAGCACGGCCCGTTCTCGTGAATCCTCTTCCAACAATGAGAGGAACCCGTGGATCGACATCGAAATCAACGACTACAAAGTCACCGGAAAATGGAACTTTCCTACTTTCACAAATCGTCCTCGGCAATTCCAAGAGGACGGGATATTGTACGATCCGCAAGCTCGAGAGTCATGCATGTAGGAATAAGATCCGGAAGAAAGTTTCTTCCATCTTGAATGAGGCATCGGTTTATGCTTGCACCAAGATCGGCTAAGGCAAAGCATTCAACCATCCCTCGAAATACACAAGGTAAGAGAAATTTTCCGGGATCTCCAAGCTTCTCGGGAAGCTTCTTCAAGATAATCTGCAGAAGCGTTCTCGTTCGATGGAGTTTAGCCATTTCAAACGACTTTTCCTTGTTGCTTAACATGTGTTTGAGAGTTGATGCAAACTTGGGCATCAACATGATAGCATCCGCGACTTATGTCAAAATGAAGTTCTTGGAAAATTTGAAAGAATTTTTCCATTTGATGACCGGCTTTTAGAGCTTTGCTCATGTAAGCGTGATGGGTAAGGAATAGAAGATTTGGATTTTTCAATGGGAGCTACAGGAGGTTCAAAACAACTCTGGATTGGATTTTGGTTTCGGACAACTTTGAGGATGGGCGATCTTGGTTCCTCCGTTATTAGTAGGAAGTTCCTTGTCCGTTGTCGCCTCGGGTTCACTTTCCACTACCTTCGGGAGAGAAGAAGAAGAGGTAGTAGGAATAGCGGGTCCATCATATGAAGTACCACTCCGGTTGTGATCGCCTTTGCATCGCCCCTCGGATTAGCGATCGTGTTGCTAGGTAAAGTACACGAGCCCGGGGTCGATCATTTAAAGACTTCTTTAGTTCGTGATCGGACCGACCAACAACTGTTTGTCTCCTCTTGAGTCTTCATGAATTGCTTTAAAAGCTCATCGGATGTTGACACGGGAGGAGGTGGAGGGATAATTTGAGGCCGTATGTTACGGTTGTAGCGAATTCCCTTGATTAGGGTTCATATTCCCACGAAATTGATTCCCTCGATTGTAAGTGTTTTGATTAAGATTTCCTTGTTGTTGGAAACCTTGGTTGGGTCCGAATAGAAATTACCTTGGTTTTGATAACCTTGGTTCATTCTTTGTTGGTTCGATTCGGTTAGGATTACGGTTGAAACCGGGTGGTGCACGATAAGTGTTAGCACGGTAGTTTGGTTCATTCGAGGACGGTATTGATTACCTCCTTGATTTGAAGTACCGGCTATAGCATTAGCTTCAAACGGACTACCATCGGTGGCGATCTGATTGTAGTATGCATGAGGACCACCACAAGTGACACAACTCTCAACTTTCTTCACTTGAAAGATGTGTTGGTGATTGAGTGAATGTGACTTTCTTTTGGTTAGCAAGAACCGAGCACGAACAATGTCTCGTGAGTTTATCAATCTTAGCATCGGTGCTAGATGTACTCACCGGGATGAAGAAGAAGAAGGTCCGACATTAGGCGATATGTCTTTGCTCGAAAGGACGGACACGAGATTTGTTCTCAATGATCTGCAAGGCCTCTTTGGTGGTCTTGCTCAGAAATACCTCCATGGAGGCATTCAAAGAGTCTTGATTAGCTGATTGAGACCATTGTAGAAAGTATCCATTTGCATTAATTCGGTAAAACCGTGATGCGGACACTTGAAGCAACTCTTTATAACGATCCCATGCCTCCCGAATGATTCATCAAATCTACGAGAAAATTTCATTATCTCATTCTTAAGACTTGTGGTTCGGGATGGAGGATAGAATTGTTCACAAACTTGGTGACAAGATCTTCCCATGTCTCTATAGAGCGAGGGGTTGTTTCTCGAAGCCAATTCCGGGCTTGTCCTACAGAAAATGGGAATGTAAGAAGCTTGATAGCTTCATGTGGGACATTCTTATACTTGATGGTAGATGCAATCTTGTTAAACCATCGAATGTGTGCATGAGGATCATCCGCTCAAAACCATAGAATTGGCTTTGGGTTACAGTTAAGTAACCGGTTTTGAGCTCAAAAGTGTCGACCACGATGGTTGGGACAACAATGGCATCTCCGTAACCCTCGATGGGTGCTTGGAGAAGCTCATTCATCGGCTTGTCTTACGCCATTATGGCGGTGGTGGTGGTGGTAGGCGTTCCTTAGTCACGGTGAAGGAGCGGAGCGTCCTCTACGTCTTGAGGAATCTTTCAAGTTCGACAAAGGACTTGTAGAAGCTGGAAGAACGTGCGCATGCACTAAGTATAAAAATCGGCCAAAACAAATGAGGCAAAACACAAGTGAACTTAACCAATAATCACAAGTGAAATGGCTTCTTTGAAAAAGGTACACCAAATCACAAGGACACAAAGGCAAGTTTTAAATCGATGTTCGGGAACTTATTATGGTCGCACCCCGGTTAGGTAGTGCCTTGCCTTGATTTGCGGTGGTTGATTTTAAGTATCATTAAGAAAAGACGTGGGTATAGATACGTCTTGATGGGTTTAAAACTTTTGAACAATATTTTTGGTATCGTCTCGTTTAACCAAATCGTATTTCTTTAAGAATCACCTTAAAAGAAACACAAGTCGAAAACGTTACGATTGTTTTGTTGTTTTATATTTTTTTGGTGTTTTTAACACTTTAGGAAAAGTGTTAATGAACTTTTGATTTTGTATTAACTTTACAAAACTTTTACAAACGTGGTATATGTGCAAGTGCGGTGCGAAAATTGTTTAGAACACGCTTCTGACCTCCCGCGTGGCGCTTAAAATTTGGTCGATGCAAAACCGTCAAGTTTTCTCATGCAGTTAACCACTTGTGAATGATTAACTGTAAGGAACTTAAAACAGTTCACACACCAATGCAATTTAAGATCGAGAAGAATCGGTGGATTCCGGTCGTTATGTCCCACTTGAGGATGGCGGTGTTTAACACAATCGGATGTCGAATAACCACTAAGGATAGTGATCGATGGGTTTTGAGATTTTATAAACTACGGAGATTAAAGGAAATTAAAAGTTAAAATCTATTAAATAAACGCTATCACTAATTTTAAACGATGTTTTGTTTTATGTTTTATAAAGCGAAATTAAAATCTACATGACATACAAATAAAAGCGTGAAACTAAAGCAATATTAACCCTAAAAATATGAAAATGGTATTTCTACAAACCTAATGATAAAAGAAAATTTTAGAAAAAGAAAACTATTTTTATAACTAATTAATTAATTACTATTAATTAAAACTAATTTTAACTATTTAATAATTACCTAAAATACAAAAATTATGAAATTAAGCTAGAAAAATAAAATTATGAAATGGAAAAGTCTAAAATAACAAACTAGAATTTTCAAAACTATTTTGTATTTTTCTAATTATTTTTCTATTTTTATGAATTTTAAACTATTAAAACTAATTAAATTACTAAAATTACCAAATAAACTATGAAAAATCTAGAAAATTATTTTTTCACTTTTATATTTATCTAAACTTAATAAAAATGAAAAGTTATTTTTTGGACTTTTACGAATTTTTCTATTAAAAGCTATTTAAATAATCCTAAAAGCTGCTTTTAATTAAGAAAAATAGCAAACTGTTATGGAAAAATGTGAAAATTTCAGGAAAAATCTAAAATTATACTAGGAATCTAGGAAAAATAGAAAAACATGGTATTGTGTGGGAGATTATGGAACTGCTATAATAAGTGCTTATTAATAAGCACCTTAAATAAGCAAGTGAGAACCCAGGACCACCAATCCTTCACAGAAGCTATTTTATGATAAAATGAACCAAATATAGCTAGTTTCAACTACCCTTAACCTCTGATAAGCTAAATTCAACAGATTTGGCTTACTCAACTTTTAGACTAAAACAGTTTCTGAGTACCAAGTTGTAGCTTATGCACAAGCTTCAAATTAAGCTCAAATGGAAAAACAGAAGTTAGGACCTCAAGATGACCTGGCTAACTAGGCTTAAACCAAATATGAGCCAAAGAAAAGCTCTATGGAGCTCAGTGCGAGCTTAGCAAGAAGGCGAGAAAAGCTCGACTTTGCTTGAACTTAATGAATGAGGCAACCGAGCCCTACTTAATGAGCTTGTTTGAAGGCTTAAGAAAATTAACAAAAATCGAGAAAAAATACTGATAAGAAACTAGACCAAGGGATCTTATAAAACCCAAAGTTTGGCTTGAATTGATCCAAAGATGAATCTATGATAATTCTTGCTAGTTGGACCAAACCGGATTTTTGCAAATGTTTTGACTTTTGTCAATTGAGAAGTTTTGACTTTCTTGAACTTTGGATCAAATTTTAAGATTGATTGTGATGTAATATGTTAAGCTAAACCTCTGCAAGCAATATTTAATGAATTTGAACCCAAATTAAGGATCCTTATCCAATTATCACAACAATGATCGGTGAAAGAGATTAAAGAGTAATTTGACTTTTATGCAAATGACCACCGGTTTTCTTTGGTTATCGAGTTCTTAGACTATAGTGTGACATGTATCAAGTATAGACAACAACACAACCGACCTTTAACTCGATTAATCGAACAAATCAAAAGTCCCTTAGAAATCGTTTTGGTATTTTCAAAGCAAAATCTTGATTTGGACCATGCTAAGGATTACGGACTTTATATCATCATAATATAAGACTAAATAACCAAGAAAAACAATTGCTAATAACATGAAACTCAAATTTGGCAACCATTCTATTTTAAGCGATACAATAAAATTTTATAAACTACACATTAAAAAGAGCAAATGCTGGTTTTAACACTTAATTCTACTTAAGCGTGATTAATGAACATGAACAAACAGAGGATTAAACTAATGAGCAAACCAAATAGTGAAATGCTAAAATAGCTTAAAAGAGCTTACAACCGATCTTAGTCACGGTGACTTGTTCAAACAGAACCAATGAACCCAAGGACCATTATCTAACCTAACCAACCCAACTGATTGTAAAGCAACCCAATTCCGACACGATTCAACCCATTTCCAATTCATGCCATTTTTGCTTCAATGTTGACTTTTGTTGACTTTTGTCCAATCTTGATTGAAAGCTGAAATACAAGCTTCGAAAGCTATCTTAAGCTTAAATAAGTTTGTTTTAGCTTAAATAAAGCTCATTAAAGCTTTGAACACAAGAGTTGAAACTTGAAATTTCAAGCGATAAACATGAAAATGTGCGACCTATGTAAAAACTTGAATTACCACTTGAAAATAGTTCTCATATATTTCAATAACTTAGTTTGATATCATGGAACCGAAATTACAACTTAAAGCTTTATTGAAAACTTAAAAGTAAATTACGACATTAATAAAATTAAAAAAACTAAAACTTGTGTCTTCTCTTCTTTTTCTCCTCTTTATGCTTCCAACTTGATACACGTGGCCTTCGATGCAATCCCACCTCCCAATTCAACCAATGGGAGAGTTTATAGTGGATTTCATGTTTCACCATTTTGGCGGGAAGTGGAATTTTCAACTGTGGCTCAAAACAGGGAAGTAGTGGGGTTGATGATGAGGTGGGTTGAAAATAGGGTGATGGGATGTTAAGAGGTGGAGTATTGCGGGGTTTTGGTCGGGAAGACATGAGGTGGAAGAAGATGGAAGTGGCGCGTGTTACGGCTTTTGACTAATTTTGACCAAGGGTCAAAATTAGTTTTGACAGGAGGTCCAAAACAGTTTGTGACGGGGTCCAAATGGAGATAATGGCGGTCGAATGGGTTTTGACAAGGCTTATATTAATATTGACAAGGACTAGATTTGCAATTACGAAAACTTTAAGGACCAAGCGCCAATTTCACAAAGTTACCATAAGGACTAAAATTAACAACCTTTAATAGTGCAAGGACCAAAATTGCCATTTCTCATTTTCAAAGGACTAAACTTGACAATTTTCAAAGTTCGGGGACTAAAGTTGTAATTTTGTAATTTTAAGTCTCAAGGACCAATTTTGACAACTTAGGAATCCTAAGGACTTAAAATGATATTTTTCTTTATTTGGATTTACCAGGGGTGTTTTGACAACTTTTCAAACTTGGGGACTAAAGCGCCAATTATGCAAACTTGATACGTTTCTCACCGATTTTGATGTTTTGCATTTAAAACATATAAAACACTTGTTTGTGACATTTTATCATTTTGAAGCATTTACGAGTGTTTTGTTTTTGCAGATGTTTTAAAAATGATGAGTTTAAATGGTATTAAAAGATGATGAGTATTTTTTCGATTTTTTTCATACATTTTACTCTACCATCCTCTACGATAACATCAAAATATAAGGGATTTATAGGAGCATCCCTACACTTGAGTTTCTATTTCTGATAACATCAAATTAGCCTGATCTTTTATATATCAAATTCCCATGTTTATGGCCTCATTTGTATTAATATGGTACTTAATTCGTTCATAATTGCATTTCAGGATAAATGAGGCGTTGAAGCGGAAAAGATGTGAGAAAAGGCCAAGAAATATATTCTGAAGATAAGTTACGGCGTAAGTGGCACTTTTGACTACGCCGTAACTCACATTACAAGGGCATGAGTATTTTTTGTGAAGATTACGCCGTAACTGCTTATAATGTTACGGCGTAAATATGATGCTTTGAAGGATACGACGTAACCAACTCTTATTGTTACGTCGTAATTATTTTTGTGAAGGTTACGACGTAACTTGGCAATTTAGATACGCCGTAGAGATAATTTTGGAGTGGATAATCATGAGCATACGAAGGATTACGGCGTAACTCGGATAAATAGTTACGCCGTAATTAATTACTTGGGCGCAAAGTTTCGAGATCCAGGGATTAAAAGCAGCAAGTTGGTACTAAGTTTATTTATTATAAGGACTGAAGAGAATAATATGAAGAACGATGGAGGGTCAAAGGAGTACAAATTAATAACACATTTAATGTGTTATTCCTTGAATATAAACTACAAGGACCTAAGTTGCTAAGTTATCAAAGTTGGAGGACCAAGGTGCTAAATAGCTAAAGTTATATTAATATAAATATCATCATCACATGGATGATATATTCATCAATTAGGTGTGTGTTGGTTTTGATGTACGACAGAAAAGAGAGAAAAAAGGAGGCCATCGTGTGGTTTTTTAGGAGAAAACCCTTTGGAGTTTTCCCCCGGTACTCAACTAGGGGATCGATAGCATTATTTTTGGACGATATGTAATTATTTTCCGACTCATATACTTATTTTGGTTTCATTATTCAATTATAATTTGGAAAATTACCAAAAGAAGCCAATTTTTCAAGGTTGGTCTATTTTTAAGACTTTTTTCTCATCTCTTTCCCAAAAAAGTCATGCTCAACTGCTCAATGCTCAACTGCCCAACTACTCAAGTACAAAAGAATGACACGTGTCAAAATTTGGGTGGAGTCGAGCGGTTGAGCGATCAAAGTCGGCAAATTGAAGCGATCGGTCAGCGATTGAGCGATCAAAAGGAATGACACGTGTCATAAAAATAATGGAGCTTTTGTACTTGAGCAGTTGGGCGGTTGAGCATTGAGCAGTTGAGCATGGCTCTTTTGGGAAAGAGATGAGAAAAGAGTCTTAAAATTGGACCAACCTTGAAAAATTGGCCTCTTTTGGTAATTTTCTCTTATAATTTTGATTCTGATTTAATTGTTGGTGCATCTTTATTTATTGTGTTCTAATTAATTGTCTTTCAATTTATTATTGGCCAATTAATTATTTGATGTTATGTTTTTATTTATTTATTGTTTTATATGTAGTTTTATTTGTCATTCCACTAGGGTATTTTGGGGATGTGGAAACTAGGTCCTAGCGTAGTTTTAATTCTTTTTATTATTAATGCTTTTGCGTTATTAATTGTTTCTAGTGTATGCATGCGTAGTTTGTTGGTAGCCACCCTAGTTTTGGTACTTTTGAATGGCGGTAGTGTCTAGTTGTTTAGGAGATATGACCAACTGACCCTAAGTAGGTAGACTGAGTGGGAAGGGTAAGAATTGACCAACTGACGACCCTTATTTTCTTGTGCGATTTGACCAACTCATCACCTGCCGTTTGGATGAACTTAAGAAGTTAGGGATGAGTGTCTAAGATGCTAGCGCCCGGGCACTCATTATTTTGAATCTTGCATGTAGCGGTACATAATGACTTGGCTTAGGGGACTAAAAACAACTGAACTTTCAAGGGTAGTAGCTTGATCTTCGGTGGAAGCCTTTGCTGATAGGTTAGGACGAACTGACCAAATGTTGTCCTAGCGACTTAAAACCCACTTGAAGCAGGAATCTAGTTACTTTTAGAACATATGTAATGCGATAGTAAACGCCGGATCTTAATGACTGCTATTAGAATACCGAATGATCCCAGGTGACCTGTTCATCTTGGTGAGGATTCTAAGAACCATAGGGTAGACGAATTGACCATAGGAGTCTATCGAATTTTGCCACTTGTGGATGAACTCGGTTTAAGAATTGCATCACTATCGTTCCCATTAGCTTGTTTACCAGAGAACCAGCCCAATTGATCACGTGACACCTTAAATATTATCAACCCTTTCATTAAAACTTATTTATTTGACAAATTTAATTAATTAGACAGTTAGGAATCAACCGTTCTTGGGATGACCTCGGTCTTACCATTCCCTCACTACATGCGACCGGGTACATTGCCCGTTAGTGCATTAGGTACGCCATAGGTAGACGAGTTACTATAAATGTAAAACCTGGTCAGTAAAACCTGCATCAAGTTTTTGGCGCCGCTGCCGGGGAACGGTCTTCGTATTTTTGGCTGTTTGTATGATATTATTCTACAATTTTGTCTTTTGTCTTGAGATTACGGTTTAACATTTGCCATGGTTACGGCGTAATCTATTCTTATTTTATATTAGGTTGCTTTCAGACTGAAGTTACGGCGTAGTTAGTAATTTGACTTACGCTGTAACCAAGTCTGAGACATCTTAAAATTATGAATGATGTGTTATATCTCACTTGTTGCTCATATTTATTATTTTTACACATTTAATGCACGAGGTTGTGATAGTGTGCAGGTTGAGCAAGAAAAACAAGTTGAGGGAATCTCGACATCATCATAAGCTGAGATTAGTTGAGAAATGGACATTATTTGGAGACGTCCGATTGATGATTGTTGTAGGAGTCTAACTTAAAGACTCAATGGAGTTAAAGAAAAGTGCTCGTCGGGAGACTACCCGTCCCTATCCTAGATTTAGTTTTTGATTTTATTTCTTAGACCTTTTTGGATATTTTTGTAGTTTTTTTTTTGTATTTGTTTTCGGTTTGGCATGTTTTGTTTATCTTGTTTACAGGTTTCAAGACCAAGGATAGATGATAGGAGTTCCGATAACTCCTCTTAAACACGTAGGAAGAAGTTGACATTTTGGGCACTGCAACATCAGTGAGTAATTACGGCGTAATGGGCCCATCCATTTACGCCGTAACTGGCTATCAGTAAGGTCATCTGCCCACTTCATTCTAATTACGACGTAACTAGGCCGATCTAGTTACGCCGTAATGTCTTTGTTCCAGGTATCTTCTTTTCTCAGGGTTTCTTATTATGCCGTAACTGGGCCGATCCAGTTACGCCGTAACCCCTTCCTGGTAAACAATTTTTAAGTCAACTCACCTACGCCGTAACTGGGCCGATCCAGTTACGCCGTAACTATCCACTATGACTAAATTTTTTTCTAAAACTAGTTTCGAAACATTATCATAACCTTGTATTAGTAATTAAATGAACTTTGTGGGTATGTCCCCTGTAAACCCTCACAAGACTTCACTCGTCCACTCGGGACACCGAGTGGTTAAAAGGCTTGTTGCATGCGCTAAATGCAACCGTGATTCCTACGAAAGTGAGTTAGGTTTTATTTTGTTTTTGTTTTTATTTTTCGTGCTATTTTTGCTTTTTATCCGGAATTATACTTTTCGGTATTAGTTTTTCTTGCAGCAATACAGGTCGATGTTATGAAAAGATATATGACTGCGAGGAAACACTTTTTATCCGAACTAGTTGAGTACTGTTGATGATGGAGAGTTGAGGTGAAGTTGGATGTTGCTCGTGGAGGCACATTTGGAGCATGTCTTTGAACATGCATTATTGATCATACCGAGTAAATCCAGGGGAGTTTTTCGTTTCAATTCTAACCCTTCTGATCTTTCATTTATATGCTTAAGTATGACCCAAGTGGGAGGAAGGGATTAGACATAGACACCCGCTTGATTTTACTTGCCTTTATTTTTCTAGTTTTTGATGAAAAGTTTTTCATTAGTAAAATTTTGACATGTTTTTCATTACTTAACTGGATTAATCTAGGTCGAGCACACTACCCTATATTTACATTGTGTGAGGATAAGCCTTCCGTTTTCCCCTTATACATAATACCATAAAAATGAGTGTGCCGGTGGCTGTAGTAGACTTTAGAACTTGGCCTTGCATATTTTTTCGAGACCATTATCATGAGCATTACACTGAGGTAACTTGGTGTGATCGGTGCAGCTAGGATATAAAGCAATTTTAGGATTCAACCCAAATAGCCTATCATTATCATGAGCTTGGCCTTGCATATTTTTTCGAGACCATTATCATGAGCATTACACTGAGGTAACTTGGTGTGATCGGTGCAGCTAGGATATAAAGCAATTTTAGGATTCAACCCAAATAGCCTATCATTATGTTATGTGTATATTGACTTTTTACATTGATTAGTCAATCCCCCTGTTAAACCCTTTTTGTTGCACTCATCCTTAGTGCAAGATACCCCTAGTATACCCTTCTGAGCCATTCCTTTCATTTTGTTCACCCATTATAATTGTTTCGTTACATCTATCGCCTAGCCTACCCTGTAGTTTCCTTATGTCCATGGTCCGGGCGCTGTTGGTTAATTTTGGTTCCACTGGTGAAAGTCGCGGGTTTTTGAATAAAGGGTTGTGAAAGAAGATCGGGTTTAGATGATAGTTGATCTCAAGTGGGGGGATACTTTTTATGTTCGTATCGTTTATATTCATGTATACCTTTTCTTGCATAAAAAAAAAGAAAAAAAATAGAGAGTGAAAAAAAGGGCATGCAAGCAAGTGTTTATTTATGATTAGTGTTTTCAACTCGGCGCAGTTGTTTCATATCCGTTTTGTCTTACGGATAAAATTAGAAACCCGTACATTTATATCTCGCCTTTCAAATTTTAATCAATATTTGTCCAATGAGGGCATTGTACATCCCAAATGAGGGGATGGGAGATAGAAATGGTTGATTTTATAGTTTTGTAGTAAAAATATGTGCTAAAAGTACCCAAATTTTAAATTTTTTTATAGCACATACTTTTTTTCATTGGTGATGAAGGCCGAGTTAATGCATCTTATTTGTCTTGTTTATGAGATTATGAGGCACTTCGCTACATTTCTTATGCATTAACTCGTGTATTGGATTATTAAAGACCCATTGACTCTTGACCCTCGATTTTGCTATGGGATTGAATGCGACTAATGGTGGGGCGACTGTGGACTTAAGAATCTATTTGTTTCGTGTCTTTTTGTTTACACTCATTAAATGTTTTCCCATGTCTTATCCTACCCTTGGTCGTAAGTCGAGTTTAGGTGAGGAAGCGAGCAATCATTGGTGTCTTGGCCATGGATTTGGTCATGTATAATTGATTTTGTCCCATTTGCCGTAGCTCGTTAGTAATGACAAAATAACCCTATAAGCCTTTATGTTGTGTCAACCCATTTTCTTTTAGAATAGCTGCATCTATAGACTCTAGTGGTGGAGATTAGTATCTTTTCCAAGCCTATGATAGAATACTCGCCATGACTGAGCAGTTGAGTGATCATCCAAAAATAAACACGTGAATTATGAGAGAGAGAGAGAGAGAGAGTGTGATTTCAATTCCCTTTTCGTGAAGTGCTCGGTTTGGAATTTTCTAGCTTAGGTAATTTTTAAACTTATAACTTCCAATTAATTATGAGAGATATCTTTTTAAGAATTATTTAAAGGGTCTACTTGAGGACAAGTAGGATTCAAGTGGGGGGATATTTGATAACATCAAATTAGCCTGATCTTTTATATATCAAATTCCCGTGTTTATGGCCTCATTTGTATTAATATGGTACTTAATTCGTTCATATTCGTTCATAATTGCATTTCTGGATAAATGAGGCGTTGAAGCGGAAAAGATGTGAGAAAAGGCCAAGAAATATATTCTGAAGATAAGTTACGGCGTAAGTGGCACTTTTGACTACGCCGTAACTCACATTACAAGGGCCTGAGTATTTTTTGTGAAGATTACGTCGTAACTGCTTATAATGTTACGGCGTGAATATGATGCTTTGAAGGATACGACGTAACCAACTCTTATGGTTACGTCGTAATTATTTTTGTGAAGGTTACGGCGTAACTTGGCAATTTAGTTACGCCGTAGAGATAATTTCAGAGTGGATAATCATGAGCATACGAAGGATTACGGCGTAACTCGGATAAATAGTTACGCTGTAATTAATTACTTGGGCGCAAAGTTTCGAGGTCCAGGGATTAAAAGCAGCAAGTTGGTACTAAGTTTATTTATTATAAGGACTGAAGAGAATAATATGAAGAACGATGGAGGGTCAAAGGAGTACAAATTAATAACACATTTAATGTGTTATTCCTTGAATATAAACCACAAGGACCTAAGTTGCTAAGTTATCAAAGTTGGAGGACCAAGGTGCTAAATAGCTAAAGTTATATTAATATAAAGTGGGTGAAAATCATCAAATAGTAACCAAGTTTGAGATCTGTTCCAATCTGGTACCTCAAACTTTATATCAACCATAAAAACCATCAAAGTTTCAAAACTATTCCATTATTATGTAATTTTTATGTTAGAGTGACCAGAATGAAACACTTCTCAAACTTGGTTATTATTTTGTGGTTTTTGTTTATGTTTAATCGTGCTTTAACGGGTTGTACATAAAGTTGGTTGTAATTAGTTAAATTCAGGAGGTGGGTGTTTAAAATTAATGTACAACATGTTAATGCATAGATGTATACTTTAAGCACCTTAATTTCAGAAAATTACATAAGAATGAAACAGTTTTGAAACTTTGATGGTTTTTATGATTAGTATAAAGTTTGAGGTATCAAATTGGAACACACATAAAACTTGGTTACTAATTGGTGACATATTCCCTAATATAAATATCATCATCACATGGATGATATATTCATCAATTAGGTGTGCGTTGGTTTTGATGTACGAGAGAAAAGAGAGAAAAAAGGAGGCCATCGTGTGGTTTTTTAGGGAGTTTTCCTCCGGTACTTAATTAGGGGATCGATAACATTATCTTTAGCACGATATGTAATTATTTTCCACTCATATAATTATTTTTGTTTCATTATTCAATTATAATTTTGATTCTGATTTAATTGTTGGTGCATCTTTATTTATTGTGTTCTAATTAATTGTCTTTCAATTTATTATTGGCCAATTAATTATTTGATGTTATGTTTTTATTTATTTATTGGTTTATATGTAGTTTTATTTGTCATTCCACTAGGGTATTTTGGGGATGTGGAAACTAGGTCCTAGCGTAGTTTTGATTCTTTTTATTATTAATGCTTTTGCGTTATTAATTGTTTATAGTGTATGCATGCGTAGTTTGTTAGTAGCCACCCTAGTTTTGGTAGTTTTGAATGGCGGTAGTGTCTAGTTGCTTAGGAGATATGACCAACTGACCCTAAGTAGGTAGACTGAGTGGAAAGGGTAAGAATTGACCAACTGACGACCCTTCTTCGCTTGTGCGATTTGACCAACTGATCACCTGCCGTTTGGATGAACTTAAGAAGTTAGGGATGAGTGTCTAAGATGCTAGCACCCGGGCCCTCATTATTTTGAATCTTGCATGTAGCGGTACTTAACGATTTGGCTTAGGGGACTAAAAACAATTGGACTTTCAAGGGTAATAGCTTGATCTTCGGTGGAAGCCTTTGCTGATAGGTTAGGACGAACTGACCAAATGTTGTCCTAGCGACTTAAAACCCACTTGAAGCAGGAATCTAGTGACTTTTAGAACACATGTAATGCGATAGTAAAGGCCGGCTCTTAATGACTGCTATTAGATTGCCGAATGATCCTGGGTGACCTGTTCATCTTGGTGAGGATTCTAAAAACCATAGGGTAGACGAATTGACTATAGGAGTCTATCGAATTTTGCCACATGTGGATGAACTCGGTTTAAGAATTGCATCACTATCGTTCCCATTAGTTTGTTTACCAGAGAACCAGCCTAATTGATCACGTGACACCTTAAATATTATCAACCCTTTCATTAAAACTTATTTATTTGACAAATTTAATTAATTAGACAGTTAGGAATCAACCATTCTTGGGACGACCTCGGTCTTACCATTCCCTCACTACATGCGACCGGCACACCGCCTGTTGGTGCATTAGGTAGGCCATAGGTAGACGAGTTACTATAAATGTAAAACACAGTCAAGAAACATGCATCAATTTCTCTAACACTAATTGACCCGATTTGAAAAGATCAAAACACTTGGAGTATTTAATTACGTGACAAAGGGAATTTGAATTTAACGTTCTTTCCCGTTACTCAAGAAAATATTGCTTTTACCCATGAGTCCCAATCATCCCAAAACTGTGTACAATAGACATGACTCGACTTAGCAACCATGCAAGTAACTAGATAATTGAACTAAGGGTTTAGTAATGATAACAATAATGCACTAAAGGTGAGTGCATACAAGGTAGGCTAAGGCGATTTGGGTGTACATTTGGGGGTGGATTGTAAACAATGCTATTCATTGATATTCCAGAAAACCGAAACATCACGAGAACCGCGAAAGGATAGGCTCGAGGGTTAACTAGGGGTATCGTGTACTAAAGATGAGTACATCGCAGGGTGTGGGGTAATTACTCGGCCGATGTGGAAGAAGTAATTATAATACGTGTTTCAAACAAGGGTTATCTTAATGCCTCTTATCACTTAGTTATTCCTAACTACACAAGTGTAGTCTCACTAGCGATCTCGGAATGCATCACAAAACAAGTTCTAGAATCTATTATACTACAGGTACACTCTCTAAGCATTAAATGTGAATGCTTTATTCCTAAAGATCTAGGGGTGAACCTCACATTTTTGGGGTGGAATTTGAGTGGTAAATGGTTTTTGTACTAGTCATACTAGCAGGGTACCCGCGCAATGCGGCGGCGGGTACCCGGTGACTAATTTTGTTGCGAGCAAATATTTTCAAAAATACCGCACGTTGCAACACGGCTGATTTGTAGCCGATTCATGTATGTTTTATGTTCTTTTTTTATTGTAGCTTTTTTGTTTTGTAACTTTTGTTATATTTTATTATGCATTTTTTTTAAATTATTAGACGATTGTTATTGTTATAAATTTTTATTGCTAAAAGTTGTATCGTTTTAGTGTTTTTTTTCTTCTTCTTTTTGAAAGTTCGTTCTTATTGTTATAGTCGATGTTACCGTATCAAACAATCGAAGCCCAAAAAGTGTTATCTCCAAAGCTGTCCACCAGCAGCCCAATATCAAAACGACATTAAATAGTACCATTTTGAACGCCTTTTAGTATTATGTTTACCGGTTGTTAAAACAAAATAAATTATCAATTCAATCATATTCTTTTCACATGTTGTGAGAGGAATGTGAGTTTTTTTTATTCAAATTATCAATTCAATCATATTCTTTTCACACGTTAGGCGCGGGTACTCGGCTAGTGTTAGATTGATACATGGGTCGAATTATGTACCCAAAATTATAAGAAAATACACTTAAAAGTAGGCCCATTATATTTTGAAATTATAAGTCACATTATTCTGTTTTGACTTCTCATTTTATTCGGCTGAATCACCTCCCCATTTAAGCCCATTAAATTCCCCATTTACTCCCATATAATTCTCATTATAAACTATCTTTCACATTAAGATTTAAACTCATACAAAAAAAAACCTAATATACAAAGTGACGGCTCCACCTTTCTTCCTCTCCACTCCATTCGAATTCAAGGACTTTACAAGGTGTTTGTGACGTGATCAAAGGAGACCAACAGGAGGATCGTTCGTGGTTGGAAAGCTCGTGATTCGTGGGTAACTCGTGACCGTGGTGGTGGCTGGAAACCATACGTGGGGTGTCTTGTGTTCGAAGGTTCGAAGGCTGTTGTCGGTGGTATCTCATTCGAACCATTCTCAATCCTTTTGTCCATATACTTATAATCTTTGAAGAGTTGTATTAATGATGAACATAAAACTGAGATCTTTTGTTTTTTTTCTTTTAATTCAAAGTGTTGTTGACTGTGATGTGTTTAGGAATACTTGGAGTTGTAACATGTGTTATGTTCTTTCTTTTGGTTTCGAATATTAAAAGAAATTTTCAAAACGATATACGATTGTTACTATTTTTGTTTTCAGTTTATAGATTGGGTAGGTTGTATATGTTGTTACTATTTTTGTTTTCAAAACGATAAACGATATGTTGTTGTATATTTTTGTTTTCAGTTTATAGATATATAGATAATGTAGTTATAATGGAGTATAGATTTGTACATTATGCTTTACATTTTGTATTAATTGGTGATGGGGTGTATTAATTGTTTGGTCAAGAAGCTTGTATCAGAATCGTTATACATGGTCATTTTTTGAAGCAAATGTTGTACATCATGATTAGAGACATGTACTCTTTTGTGAAGGGGTGTTTTAAGTTGTGTATTAATTGTAGTTTGATTTGTATTTTTATTTGTGCTTTAAGTATTGTAATTAATGCTTTGTAACTTGTATTTGCTTAAAATTCTATATATGGAAATCTTAAAATAATTAATATGAGGGAAGTGCATCCCTCTATTATAAGATAGTTAGATAACTTCTATCCATGAGACGCTTTATTTAGACTAAAGTTTTAGCTCGTACATATCATAAAAAAATTTAAATTTGGTGCTAAAATTGCCCTAACAAATATTTCTCATAGTTTATTACAAAATTTACCAAAGACAAGACAAATAATCAAGGATAAGAATAGTTTCTAAGTTCCCGTTTTATTCTCCCTCCCTACACTTAAACTAAACATTGTCCCCAATGTTCCCCGAAAGTATCAAAGTTATGATAAAGGAAGGTAATTAAAAGAGAAAGAAACTAGTACTCCCCTGATTAGCTCGGTAGGATCCGTGTGAAGTTGCGGTTAAATTCCTTTTCAAGAAGAATGCATATGTGATAAGCTCCATCCAATGTTATGTTTCTTCTTCATGCCAAATATAACCTGCACACTTTTAAGAAAACAAACGAAACCTTTGCGTAAAATCGGCGATAAAACTATATATGACACACTACACTAGGATATAATGCTTGTGGAATGGATGTTTGCAGTTTTTCTGGAAAATTAAGACCTGAGAATTTCCAAAAATTTATAAATAGCACAGAAAATGAAACAATTTGTATAAGTTGTTTCGCTTGACTGACGTCGTTAGGCTTTAATCTGACGCCGTCGAGTTGTCATAACGGCCCAGTGCTGCTGCGTTTCTGGAAAAATTCGGAAAAATTACATCTTTAAAACTTGGAAAAATTCCTGAAAAACATCCATTATAACTCGATACAAGCATTTGACTCTAACAAACACACATATATATCAATTTCACTAATTGTAATTCTCATGTTCACGTTATTTTAAAAACGTATGTAATCTTTCCTACACTTATCTTTTTGTAATATACCTTTATATGTAATTAAGACGAGGTTAAAGACAAAATAAAGCATTTTTACAAAATCAAACAATAGAACATACAACAATAAAAAAGATATATGACACACAAACAAGCAAACAATTAAGCATGGGTTGCCTCCCACGAAGCGCTTTTCTTTATTTATGAGTCTTGTAGCTAGACTCGAAGTCGTGCTCCTACGTGACTTCCTTACCATTTTCATTCACTAAGCCTTCATCATAAGGTTGTACGCATTGTATGCTTACCGTGAACTCCCTCCCATCTTCGTCCGATATGATAACGGTTTCACTTTTCAGATTAGTCTCTTTCACTGTATAGGGTCCAAACCATTTTGGCCTATTCCTTCCTCTTAGTGCTTTTAATTTTGATCTATACAAAAGCACCTTTTCTCCTTTCAAAAATTCTTTAGGGTTCTTTTGAGGGAGTGGCTTCGTGGTGTAGTTGTTCCCTAATTTTTTATCACGTTTCCACAATGTCGAATCTATCCCTTGACTCACGAAATCTTTAAGCCCTTTTTCCCATTCACCAATTTTCTTCTTAACAGCATTATTGGAGACTTGCGAATTCTTATCCTTTATATTTTCCATAATCTTCAAAGGATATCTCGGGACAATAGGTATCCTAACTTGTCCTTTGCCACTCTTGAGTATCATGATACCCTTACCGCATTTGATGGTTTCCTTGGCTGTGGCCAGGAAAGGTGTTCCAAGGATTAATGGCATGTTTTTATCTTCCTCAATGTCTACGATTGCGAAGTCCACCGGATAGACAATATTGGCAACCTCAATTAAGACATCCTCCGCTATTCCTATGGGATAAACATATGAGTGATTTGCTAAGGAAAGTCTAAGATTGGTCTTGGTTGGTTCCTCCTTAGTCAACTTATTATAGACTGATAGCGGCATTATGTTTACATCGGATCCCTGATCGGCTAAGGCATTTATATTCTCTAAGTCTCCTATGCTACATGGTATTACGAAGTTCCTAGAGATCTCTTGTTTCTTAGTTACTGGTTTTCTCAGAATCAACTCGTACATAGGTCCCATAGGCATGGTGTCATATTATTCTTCTTTTATTTCACCTAAGAGGGCTTTCCTAAGAAAATCATTGTACCTAAAGTTTTTCACTTGGTTAACAATTGTTTTCTTATTGATCTCATGCTTAAGGTAGTGTTTATTGATTTTAGGTTCATTATCAGTCTCAGCCTCATCCTTGTCCTTACTAACCTTGCTGCTCTCAGTCTCCTTCTTCTCAACTACTCCACCCTCATCGGAAACAATGGAAATGGCGTTAACAACAAAAGTAGGGGTAACGCGCTCATCGTTTCTCACTAACACCTTCTTGGGAACCTTCGTCTTAGTGTACTCTTTCACCAAGTTCATCATCTCCGTCATTTTTGCCAGCATTTGTTCCTTTTGCCTATAAACCTCTTCTTTAAATTTAGCTAATCTTTCCGAATGGGCTACCATGTATTCTCTCATTTGTGTTTTGAAGCTTGGTGAGAGCGGAATTGGAGAGGTAGATCGGAAGCGTCGTACGGAATTGGGATTTTGTTCACGGCAAGGTGATTCAGAGAGAGGTGTTGGGTGGTTGAAGGAGTTAATGGAATTAACCGTTGCTCGATGGATTGGTCCAAGTGCTTTCTTTTGCCTCTCAATTAGAAAGTTTATCCTTCTCTCAAGAGCATTAACTTGCTCTTCGGTAATATTGGAAGGCTCATGAGGAATTGATATGGCATTTACCATTCTTTTAGGGGTTTCATGAGATTCACTCCAATCTTCGTAGCTTTAACCGGCAAGCTCTTCTATTATATCCCATGATTCTTCCGCGTTGAGATTGCTTAGCCTTCCACCGGCCGCTCGGTCAATGGATCGCTTGGTGAGGAAATTGGCATGATTGTAAAAAATTTGGACTTGAAGCCAAAGATCGATGTCGTGATGAGGGACTTTATGGAGCAAGTCCTTGAATCGAGTCCACGCCTCGTAGAGGGATTGGCCTTGACGTTGTTGGAACATCAAGATTTCATTCCTAAGTTTGGTAGTTCTCGCCGGTGGGAAAAATTGGGCGAGAAAACGAGTGGTGAGATCATCCCAACTTGAGATAGATCCGGCGGGAAGTCGCTCAAGCCAATTACTAGCTTGGTCCCGTAGAGAATTGGAAGAGGCCTTGAGCACGTGGTCTCCGTGTGGTAGCATCAAGGTCGATGGAATCAACGATTTTAAGGAAGCCCTTGAGATGCTGATTAGGATCTTCGGAACGAAGTCCATGGAATGCACATCCGTTTTGCACCAACCGGATGGTGTCGGATCGCAGGGCCGTAGTTTGAGCTTGACCGGGGAGCTCAATGGTGTTCCTATAGCCTTGGTGGCTCGGTCTCGAGTATTCACCAAGAGTACGGCCTCTTGGTGGGTCAATTGATGATGGGTCGATGGGAATTGGGTTATGTGGTGGTGGGTTATCACCTCCCATGATGAAAAGTGATGGAGTTACTAACAAAATCACGAAGAAGGGGGATAGACTACAAGGACGCTAAAAATGAGAAAAAATCTTACTTGATAGGAATCAAGCAAGGGAACTTAAATGAGATAAAAATCTAACTAGCTATTCTATCCCCCGGCAGCGGCGCCAAAAACTTAATGCGCGTACGAAGCACGTTTGGGGTCAAAGAAACTTCCTTTTCGTCGAGCAAGTTTTTCAACACCCTAGGCAATGAACCTAATCGTTGTAGTGTAGTATTGGGTAAGCCTCGGGAATTGGTATCGTTCTCTAGGGGAATAGGAATGCTAGCAAGAAATGTATTACGCTAAGGTGGGGTTGAGGATGGTTCTTTTTTATCTTTTTATAGTTTTTTAGAAAGCTAAGGGTAAAATCTCGGGGCAATTGATTTGGGGGTGATATTCCTACCGATTACTTCTACTATTCTAATTATCTAATTCTACGGGTAGCTATGTCTATTTGATGTGTGCTCGTATTATGATTAAAAATGTGTTTACCTAGATACTATTACTCCCTAGTTATCTTTTATTGTTGGTTGAATTGTCACACCTTATCTTTAACGCGTTGTGCTTCCTAAAGTCGTAGGGTGTGCCTTTGCCCTAACTCTTTGAGGTTACCTTTGGGTTTAGCCTACAAAATCCACTAAGTCATTCATAAACCAACTTTCACAAAAATTATTCAAGCATTAAACACAACGATAGCCTAGTTTCACTCCTAAGCCAATTAAAATTAAGATAAGAGACAACCTAACAATAATTAATGACTAGGTTTCATAGATCTAAGCAAACACATAAGAAATTTAGTTAGACATGTTAAACAAGCAAGCATACACACAATCAATGGAAGACATAATGATACTTTGGATTAAAACACTTATCTTGATGTGTAAAATAGGGTTTGGGACCCTAAGATACTGTCCAAGCCGGACTACAAAACGTTTAGGGTTTTTACTCCAAAATTCTACCTCTTTAAATGCAGAAAAATAGAATTCTATATATAGATTTACAAGTGCGACGTGCGCTTTATAGGTGGGGACGCCGTCGGATCGCCGTCATTAGGGTTTTCTTCTTGGCCAAGTTATCGATGGGACGGCGTCACCTTGGGTTGTGTGCCGTCGGTCTTCAAGTTGGACGTCGTCTTGGTTTTGGATCCGGGCGTCGAGATTAAAAGTCAAAGTGGCGCCTTCTTCTTCAAAGCCTAACGCCGTCGGGGTTGTATGAGCAAAAATTTCACCGAGCCGTCGGTGCATGTTTTTATCAAATCAGTATAGAGGCGGCGTCGCCGCTTTGATTGGGACGCCTTGAGTTCAATTTGAGAAGCTTGAGTGGCTTTGATCTTGACTTTGCCATTTTCTTCATGTATTCACTCCTTTTCGTCCAATTATGCATCATTCCAGCATTTTGCTTCCAAGAGACCTAAAAAGTGTAAAGGAACAAAATTAAGCAGTAACGGATATAAAAGTGGTCGATTAAGGGCTTAAATGACCCCTTAAAAGTGTACGTTTTAAATCCTTATCAGTAGTATTGTGATATCATTTCCCTACTGATCTCCATGACTTTATTGGATGAGTTGGGAAATAGGGTATAATATATATTTTAAAGGTCTTAGTAATCCACTGATATTCCATGTAGCTTAACAGGTTTTGTAACTCCTAGTTTTCCATTAACACTATTTATTAGGTATTCAACAGGGATTCTGTAACTGAATTTATGCAGTTAAATGACCCTTTATGTATTAAAGTTGTATTTAAGATATATATTTTTTTCACATATCTGTCTAAGACATATTGAAATTCAACCATCTGGTTAAATTTCATTATAGCAGTTCACCTGAAAACTGATTTCTACACAACATTTGGGTTTTTGTTAATTGAATTAACAACATATTATGGATAATGGATATATATAGGATGATTATCCAATAAGTTGTTTTCTGGTTGACTGATACAAAATGATGTTGGTATTTGTGTTCGTGTTGCAGATAACTTTCTCACATCAAAGTGTCATGAGTAGCAAACATCAAACACACTTGAGTAGAAGCTAATTCTACAATACTTGTGCATGACTGGATACACATCATGGTAAGGTTTAAAAATAGATTGTTTGATAATTGAAAGGGTTTGATAAGGGCATGAAATATTGATTACAGTGAATAGGAAATAGTATACAAAGATCAACATTTGGACCATTCATTTTTAAAAATAAGTCTATCTTATACATTATACATTGCATATTATTCAAACCATAATGAGACAATTTTTACAACAGAACTTTTGACCATTCATTGGTAACACGTTTAAGTACTGCTATTATGGGTCGTTACTACTGCTTGTAGTGACTTACTACTGTTGTCCACTTGAACTTACTACTGCTCGTCATATCCATTTGATGTGGTGGAGCATTTGGCCCAACCACAGTATATTCATCTTGCATGTACCTGAAATCAAGTTCAACACAAAAGAAACACTTTTTCCATGTTGACTAAGGGGAGTAAATCCTCAAACAAAAATAAAATAAAATGCAATCAAACAGTTGAATTTTATGTCCTCCAAACGACAATAACAAAGAATCCAAAAAATAGTTTTAATCCAATGTATTTTTCATGTCCTAAGTGTTTAATTTAAAAAGGCTTCTTGGGGTCCAGCCTGTTGGGACTCACTCTTAATCTTCTATCAGAACCCTGACCACAAAAGATATAAAGGAAACCATGTTAATATGCGGACAGATATAAAACAAATAGTGACCAAATGATCTGCGCAACATGTGCTTACCGTCTTGTCTTCTTCTTGTCAGTTGTGGTGATGCCTTCACCATCTTGGTCACCATCTGTAGTTATGAGCTCTACGTCCGCGTCCGAATATTCAATAGTCACCCTGCAAACAATGAAAGCATGGTTGTTATGTTAACTTTACTGCATCAATTAGAGGTTTAAGGCCAAAAATGTAAAACTGGTTTCTATTTTTTTGTCACTAAAGGTTATATGGTTTGCTGACCTCTTTTTTTTTTTCTTATCATATGTAGACTTGGACTTGATCAGCCATTTGAATGATGATCCCGATGCTGCAGTTATCTTCTTAGTTGGGGTGATGGATTCATCACCTTGGCCATCATCCGCAGACATCAGCTCATTTTCCGCTTCTGAATCTTCAATGTCCACACTGCAAACAATGGCACCATGTTAGTCACAAGCATTTTATTACAGAAGTAAGAGCCTTTAAAGAAACTCAAGTTTTCCTGTTTTGCATTTTTTTCGTAGGAAAATATTATATGCTTTTCTTACCTATTTTTTTCTTATCCTCTATAGGCTTGGACGGTGTAGCGACTGATGGGGCCTTGGTATGCGGGTTGTTAATGCGCCTGCAACAACAGGTCCATCATCAACGGTGCTTGAGCTTGCCTTTTCCACTGACGGATGAGGTGGGTCTACTTTCCAACACGTAAAACTCTTAAAGGTTCTATACTCTACTCATAATAGGTATGAGTCCTTATTTCAAAGATGTGTGTTGTTCCAATGAGGTTAGCTATAGCAGCTGGTAAGTTTTCATCGTCTTCCAAACTCTGTATACTAAGGCGTGAGTATTGGTGTACGGGGGTTGGGGGTGGAAGTAAATAGGAAGTTTATAAATATACCTCATCCTCCTCTTCCAATAATGTTGCAGCTGAGAACTTCACCAATTCACTTGAGGCCTCATCAAAAAGGACTACCACCGTCTGCTCGGTATCATCCGAGATAGCAAGCTCAAGGCGATATCTAGGGAGAGTATGTTGCAAATGGTATGAGTCAAGGTGAGTCACTTTATTTATTGGATAAAAATGCATACACTATACGCGGCAAACATAACATTACCTTATTACCGGTTATTCAATGTGTCTGTCACATGAATCACACCAAAACAGGCCATCCCTTCTAGTAGCACCCTTTTTGCACGTGTCAGCTCCACATGATGGAAAATTCCATCCCTTCCTAGTATGCACATTCTCAATCCTGGCCTTACAGATGAAAGTTCAGACTAGGTAGAAATAAAATATATCAATATTATGCAGGGTAAGGAGTCGATAGAGATGGCAGATGCAAAAGAAGGCATACATCATTTTTTCGATTGCGGGCCCACATGAGCAGATTCTCGATTGTCCCTTCCCTTTGTTCAGAGCTGTCTACACGCGAAGCTGCTTTTGAAGACTCAACACTGCTAACAAACAGGTAAACTATATGTATAAGTTTGTGGGCTGTAGAGAATTTTCAACAATAAACATCAAATTCATACGATTTCGTACTTGGTGTTTGATTTCAATGCTTTGATTGCAGGGATGTCAACAGCATCCAATATCTGGGTGGATGAACTACTGGATAAATAGAGCTTATCTAAAAGGTAACATTAAAATTAAATTAGCATCAAAAAGTTGTTTAACATGGAAAAGGTAAATAGTCCAACGCCACTCACTGTTATAATATTTTGCAGATGTCGAGGTCACCACAACAACACACGGCCCTACATGTTTAGCCTTCTTCTCAATCAATATATCACCAAGACCTCCCCATAGAGTCAACCGTATTGATTGGCCCCTTGTTGCATAGGAAACAAAATTAAAACAACCGGTGAGTTTCTTAATAGATATTGGCAAAAAAGTCATCAGTTTTACAACATCAACTTTAACAAATAAAAATATCAACCTATGATTGGCCAGGTAGAAATCAAGGTTTTTAGAGCCTGTTAACGTTCGTCACATAGCCTGCAACATCTAAAAGGTAATAGTTTTTATGGCAACAATATTTAAGTACAAAAAAATTGAACATACATAATCAAATACTAAATTACCAATGAGATACTTGTTGTATGTAGGTTCAGTATGATCAAAATCCACCAACTGGAAAGGATATCTGACAAACCCTTCAGACTTGACCACAACTTTCCTTATGGTAGTTGCTCCATCAAACTCAAGCATAAAGGTATCATCCTTCCTAATGCGAAAGTCTTCCTTGTTATGCATTACTACAAAAAAAATTACCAAATACACACCCCCCCTCTTTTAACCTCAAGAAATTGTGAGCCACCGTTCCCCTAGGAGTACAATGGATAACATTACCCTACAACAAAAGGATGTTAAAAGTTGTTGCTAAACAATATAGAAACTTGAATTTTTTATTGTATTTGTATTACACAGTTTTTTTAAAACCTGCAGCATAGACATGTTAAAAGGTATTACTGAACACTATAGATTCTTGATTTTCTTGTTTTATGTATTGCTATTACACATGTTTTTTAAATAGGAAGTTCAATATAGCTTAGCATCAGACACCAAGAAATTAGTGCTCAAGTATCGCCCGGTAACAGCATTTACATCCCACATTCTACACAGCATGACCACAATCTTACCAGTAACATCCTGCTTTAGTTCATCCAGGAACAATTCATAATTTGGGCCTCCAGTTTTTGCAGCCATGATGATATACTAAATGGATCTTTTAGTTTTAGTGATACTGGACTCACAATGTGTGGACAGCCAATGGGCTTCACGACTCATTTATGTAGCCTCCATTTAAGAGGGATGTAATTGAAGATTGATTTGTATTCTTTGAGGGTGTAAAATTGCAACCCTTTTATGTTCCATAACTGGAGATTAAAGGTGCAAAATTGCAACCCTTTTGTGTTCCATAACTGCAGATTTTATTGCAAGCAGCCCTTGGGTTCCATAACTGCATATGATTGATTCGCATTCTTTGTGGGTGCAAAATTGCAACCCTTGGGTTCCATAACTGCAGATTTTATGGCAAGCATTCAAGATGAGTTGGAAGCAAAATTCATTGCACTAACGAAAACTTTGTAGTTATTTGGTGTGCAATGGTTTGTTTGTTCCGTACTTTCCTTTGTGCACAAACACTCTTTCACATTAAATTAAGGGGCTTAAGCTTTAAATAGTATAAATGTAAAAAATGCATTTATCATATAGTTAATACACTCAAACTTTTTTCTTGACTCAAAAAAACATTTAATAAACATTATTTAAACTAATTAAATGTGATATTTCAGTTAATATACTCAAACTTTACATTCATTTACATCTTAAAAAATACCCGGGAACCGTTAGCAAATCCCCAATAATAATTACATATACATTTTGTTAACTAGTAACTATCTGTTGTCAATTGACTTTAGAATAGAAAATTTTATTTTAGTGAATCTTATTTATTTATAAGATATTTATTAATTCTTACGTTTTGATAAAAGATGGACAACTCGTGTGTAATTAATGCAAGTTTGGTTAAAAATTATTGACCTCATATTTATTAAACCTATAACTTGCAATATTTACCTGAGTATCATTAAAAAAAATGTAAAATTTGTGAAGTTAGCGTCCTTTTTAAGCTTTTTGAAAAAATCATTTATCAGTTTAACCTAGTTTTTGTATCATCTCGGTTCAACCTGTCGGTCCCAACCAACCGGTTCAGTCCGCTTTCAAAATGCTGAGTGATCTTTTCCGATGAAATCATATTACATTACAAATTATAACATGCTACTTTAGATCCTAGACATCGAAATTTCCTAAAATATCACGACCCTCGATTATTCGCTCTCTTGCTGCCAAATATTGATTCAACGAACTACTAACACTACTAAGGGTCCGTTTGGTTTGAGAGTTTATAGAGGGGGTTTAGGATGAGTCCAAAATTTGATGTTTGGTTGATGAGATTTAATTTTTCAAAATCCAAAGGTTTTTCAAATCTTGGCTAGATGGTTGGGTTTTTGCGTAAACTCGTGGGGCCCTTGTATCTCCAGGAAAATTAATGCTTTGCTGAAACAAGTCTTGGGTTAGATGCCAATTCGCTCTGGTTCATAGAAAATTGTTAAGTATTGCATGAGGTATGATCCGTGCTGAAGGATCACAGCAAATACAATACGGATCTCGAGTTAGAGTTTTTTTCTTTTCTTTTTTTTTCAAACGGCAAAAGTTTTATTAAAAAATCTTGCAAGAAGCCAAGAACAATTTACAATATGGGGTTAAGTGCAATATCGAGTGTTATCAAACCACTCAGTCTAATTACATGAAGCATTTTTACATCTAGATGAAATCCACTTGAAGAAGAAAAGTTTGACATCATTGAAGATGACATCCTTATTTGGTCCCTTGAGAGTAAAAGTCGTTTCGAGTTAGACTTACAATCGAACCGAATTTAGCGTTATATATTTACTTAATCATTATAGTAATTCTCTCAGTTTTCCGTGGTATCAAATAAAATGTAGTGAAGATAATGAAAGTATTCGATCTAGCACTATAATCAGATTTTAATAAGCCATTAAGAAAAAAATGTCCATGACTCGTGAGTGTTACGGAGAAAAGACTTACGGATTATGATATGATGAGTCAACTGAATTAATTCATATTAGCGGGGTCATGTCCAACTACAATAATCCAAAGAAGTTCAAGTTTTTTAAACGTTTTCTGCATCAGACAAACTAAAACTGTTGAGAACATCTTCGTGATCAGCAAATAGTTGACAGCGATAACAAATAGTTGAAATATCAAACCAAAGCAAACTCTAGTTTGGTCGTATCCTTTGGGTCTTTATCAATATGAAGATGACAAAAACTTAAAGAGGTGTGGTGTGATACATCTAAAAAAAAAATAAAAACATACAAATCATTCATTCGCTGATGTGTCAGCGAGTGATTGGTTTAATCGATTAATGTCGCTGATTAAAATCAATCACTCGTGACAATCAACAGTGATGGTTTAATGTGATTCTTTGTGGTTCTATCATCTCACTTCCGAGTCGATCAGCACCTTAAAACAAATATTCTCAATCGTTGAAATATTCGTTCATCTTTGAAAAGTGGAAAAAGAATCTCAGTCTCCTGCATGAGCGGAGTGGTCTAATTTAGCCACGCCATGGCTTCAAGTGGTAATGGCCCCATGTACACGCCAAAAACACTGTTTTTTCCACACGGTTTTTTCAATCATTCATAGGCCGGTTCCAAATAATAAATTGTATATAATTCTTATTGATCTTACCGTTAATTTGAGGCTTAAGAATTCACCATGTTACTATCTTAGGGTTGAATGTGGTCAAAAGACACACGAGTATTTTTTTTTCTTCTTTAAAAAGGTCACTCTGTCCTTCTTAATTTAATACTTAAATAGTAATTTTTATTATAATTTATACTCCATTCGTCTCGATATAATTGTACATATTTCTTTTTAAGGATATTTCAAAAAAATTGTCCACTTTCTTTTTTTATTAAAAAAAAAAGATTTTAGAAACAGAATATTTTGTTTGAGTGGTTGAAAATTGTCCACTTTCCTATATAAATAAAGGATTTCGCTAATCTCTGCTCACTGGGTATTTGTTTAGCTATACATATAAAGAATGTTTAAGTTAATTAATATCAAAATGATGATTAATTACGGTAATTTTAGAGATGAATATGCATTTTTTTTATTTAAAAGGAAATTTTGTCTTCATTAATTGCATTTAATCCTTTGCCTAGTGGGCAGAGATTAGCAAAACCCATAAATAAATACAAATTTTCTCTCTTAAACCTACACCAACTCCAAATTTTAAACCAAATCAAATCCTATTCTAAACCCACTTAGAGCAGAGGGTGTCATAACTTAGGTTAAGGTTTCACTCAATTGTCACGTCAAGACATCGAACTTTAACATTTTCACTTTAACTAAAAAAAAACACCACTTACCATAACTCAACTTTAACTCAAAAAAACACCACATTTTAGGGGGCGAATATGTAAAATTTTAGAGGGTGAATATGTAATTTATTATTATATTTTTTTTAAGGGTTAATTCCGTATATCCCCAATTAAAACCTTTTAATATCATATTTGTCCAACCAAAATTCATAATCCCATACATACCCAATTTAATCACAAAATTTGTCATATATACCCATTTTACTAATTTATTTGTTTTAATCATTTTAAAAATCCTAATAATAATCTATTTAAAATGTATAGACTATTTTATCCTTATTTACGCTTGTGAACAACTGAACATCATCAAACCAAGTTTTCCGGTTTAAATCTCAAACATTTGCAAAAGAAACAGTGAACCCATCTGAGAATTGTCACAAACAAAAACGTGTGCTTTCTAGCTGTTAAACTTTGCTATAGGTGTTTCCTTAATTGGCTGCTTAGAACTCATGTATGGATTATGAATGTGTTGCTTTCTTCGTCTAGAGTTTATCTTTTGTTTATATTTTCATATGGTTCCCTTACATGTATATGCTTTAAGCAGTCCCTAAAAGTTTGTTGCAACGAGATTCCTAATCCAATATAAGTTGCATTAGGAAATGAGAACAATATGAGAGAGAGAAATAATTGTTACATGCTGCAACTGTTTGACTATGATTTACTATAAGTTTATTCACATTACATGCTGCAACTGTTTGCTTATGAGCTTATCAAATAACTTAAAAAGTAAATGTTGATACAAAAGTTGAGCGTTCCTTGTTTGGAATCCGGTTCCCGTATCAATTGGATCTTGATGCTTGAGACATGCGCACTAAGTAAACAAAAAACACCGTTAGGCTTATCGTGGGATTGTCTCCCCCTCCGGCGTGAGAGTAAGTAATCGGTTTTAGGGTTTTAGTTGAGAGTTAGGGTTTGAGATCGTACCTTTAATGATGGCTGGGATGCCCTTTATATACACACGAAACCCTTATTGGTTTCGTGTTCCCCAAAATTCGGCGTATCCCGTCTAAGTCGGTTATTAAACACTTATCTCCCAAGATAAGAGATATCCGATATCATAAGCCATAAATAACTTTGGGTTTGGGCCGTGAGCCCAAACCGGTATCTAATTAGCCCGTCGTCTTGGGCTTGCTAATGTGATTATTGGTCGGGTTCGTGACCCGAATGCGGATTATACGTCATCAGTAAAATAAGCTAATAAGCCAAAAAAGTGAACTGATCGGCTTTTCAAAATTTCAATAAGCCGATAAGCCCGCTAAATAACCTATCCAAACACCGGGACCTGGGTGTTTAGATTAGCTTATTTGACATTGGAATAGCCAGTAACCTTAGAATCTATAGATTATGAGCTTATAAACTTGAGCTTATGGACTTAAATAAGCCATACGCTTAAGTTTATAAACTCATATGCAGTCTAACATGAATTTATCGTATTTTCTTCACGGGGATGTTTGGATGTAATTAACGCTTTGTTAGATGATTTTTTTATCTATCTGATACGTTATATTTAAGCTGTGTTTGTGTGGTTTTAAATTGATCTGTAGTTGTTAAAACACGTTAGTTGGACCTATAGTTATCGTCTAATAAAGGCTTTATTAGAATGTCTGAATTTTTTTGATTTGTTTCATCTTAGTTAGGCGTTATTAAACCATGTTCTGCTCACTCTAACGTCTAACCATAAATCAAAATGTTATGTACCTCGAGATCATAATATCCATTAAAATGATGATACGAAGAACTTGAAATAATTATGTCATATGGAATCATAGGTGCAAGATTTAATGATTTGGCTCAACTCATGCTACTGATCGAGGGGGATGTTTGGGATTGCGTTTTTATATTTATTTTTTTAGATAAATGGATGATCTAGTGAATAACGTTATTGTGTTTGTCCTTGTAGCCTGTAGGTTTCATTGCAACTATCATAAAAAATGTTTGATCTTAACACTTTCACTCGTCTCACATATGATACACTCATTGCGGCTCATGAAATCGCTAAGGCTGCTGGAAATGCAGAATTCACACGTCTACACGTTGCTGCTGCTTCAATCTCTTTTCCGAACAGCATGTTCAAAAAAGCTATCAGCAATGTAGACGATAAAGAAACAAGTAACAGAGCTGAGTCAGTATTTAATGAAGCAATAAAGAAACTCCCTTCACAGGCGACAACCCTTGATTGTGTTCCAGTAGGTGATGATGTGTTATTAACACTTCGATGGGCTCAGAAACTTCAAAGGAAAATCGGCGACACTTATTTGGCTATTGATCACTTTATGTTGGGTCTTCTTCAAGTTTCTGAAATAGTGGACCTTTTGCATGAAGCCAAAGTTAGCGTGTCTCGTCTCAAAACGGAGGTTAAGCAGCTTAGAGGCAAAGACTTAAAGGTTCATAGTGCATTTGGTGACAATAAAATAGGGAAATTCAGATGGCTTAAGACTTACGGTCGTGACCTTGTGGAACAAGCTAGCAAGCTCGACCCAGTGATTGGTCGAGACGAGGAGATTGGAAGAGTAATTGAGATTTTATCGAGAAAGACTAAGAACAGTGTGCTTCTTATTGGGGAACTCGGTGTGGGTAAGACCGCAGTTATTGAAGGACTCGCTCAGAAGATATCAAGAGGTGATGTTCTTAGCAAACTTGCTGATGTGAGAATTGTGGCGTTGGATATGGGGGCTTTGATTGCTGGAACTAAGTATAGAGAGCTCTTTGAGGGAAGACTTGGAGATGTTCTGACAGAAGCGGAAAAATCTGAAGGGGAGGTTATATTGTTTATTGATGAACTCCACGTTCTAGTTGGGGCAAGCCGTGCTGAAGAAGGATCTGTTAGTCAATGTTGTTAGGCTCAAGCATGCTGTCCAACAGTGTCAATTAGCATGCTGTGAAATAGTGACTTGTCTCCTGTGTAATCTTATATATGTACTCGTTCTATGATCAATAACAAAACAACAATCATTCTCTTGGTACCCTGTCTAATAGGTTGCATCAGCGAGTTGCTGGTCAAGATCAAGCAACTAGGGCAGGGACTGAGGCGGTTTTGAGTCGTTGGACTGGTTTGGGGAGGGCTGAGCAGCCAACTGGTTCATTTTTGTTTCTAGGGCCGGCAGGTGTTACGAAAACGGAGATTGCTAAAGCTCTTGCGGAACAGTTATTTGACGATGAGAAGGCCATGATCAGGCTGGACATGTCTGGGTATATGGAGCAAGAGTCTGTTGATCGACTAATTGGCGCTTCAGGAGCGTAAGTAGGCCTCCTATTCTTTAGCAGTCTGTCTCTATTTCAAATGTTGGGTGGATTATATTGATTGTGTCTTTTTTATTGGTTGTCAGATATCCTGGTCTGAAAGAACGTGGTCAACTCACTGATGCTGTGAGAAGAAAACCTTACAGTGTTGTTTTGCTCGATGAAGTAGAGAAAGCACATGTTTCCGTGCTGAACACTTTGCTTCAAGTGTTGGATTACGGAAGCTTGACAGACGGTCACGGTCGCTGTGTGGATTTCACCAATACCATCATCATGATGAGTTCAAACCTTGGAGACGAGCATCTTTTGAAGGGGTTTTCTGGTGAGATCACTATGGACAATGCTCGTGAAATGGTGATGCAACAGGTAAATAACTAAGTATGATATAAATATATACTGGAAGGAGTTCTTGAACTAACACGTGTTTGCTACAGGTTAAAAGTTTCTTTAAACCCAAGCTTCTGTTCAAACTTGATAAGATTGTGGTTCTCGAACCCCTTTCTCATGACCAGCTGAGGAAAGTTGCTAGCACTCAATTGAACGACGTGGCAGTACGTCTTGCAGACAAGGGTATTGGTTTGGAAGTTACAGAAGCAGCTTTAGACTTTGTTTTGAAAGAGAGTTGTAATCTGGTAAGTATCAAATTCATCTTGATTTATTGATCTACCATCGTTAGTTTTCATGTTTACAATTCATACTTTTGGTTTCATATGCGGAATATATAGGAGTATGGGACGAGGCCTGGTTGGTGGTTAGAAAAGAGACTGGTCACTGATCTATCAAACATGCTGATCAGAAAAGAGATTGGAGAAAACATGACTGTGTATGTAGATGCACACTTGAATGCTAAAAAGTTGAGTTACAGAGTGGAGAGGACCGGTGAAAAAGTGAATGTTGTTACGGTTTAGAAGCTAATTGTATAGAACTATAGAAGAGAGGTCTACTATCATCAAGTCGGGGCGTGGGACGGTGAATCTGGTTTGGTTGTTCATTTGGCATAAGCTAATACATGATCAGCTTATTAGTTATACTTTAGAAGGTCACTGTAGTTAAAGTTGACTTGGGCGCGGAACAGACTTTGTATCATATTATCTGGTGCTTTCTAAAGTAACATAATTGTCTTTTCTTTGTTCATCATTGCATCATAGGATGACTTTAGCAAGTTTAAGTTGGCAAAGACCAGCGCCTTGTTTTGAGTTAGAATTAGTATCTGATACCCGAGACATTGGCTTCCAAATATGTTGTTCATCCATGAAAATCGTCCGTTTTACATATTCTTTACGCGTCTTTGATATTATGTTTGGCATATTGCTACAAAGTTAAGTTTACAAATTCTTCAGTGAAAGTTTATACTAAATGCAAATGTAATCTTACAAAATTTATAAACATTTCAAGTCTAAGTAATACATCTCTTTGTAGGAGTCTAATTCTTATGACACATAAAAACAAAAATTCATGCCCACATTGTAATTGTATATTATGAAATGTTTGCATTTAAAATGTAATGGCTCCACTCCAAAGAAAAAACAAACAAATAGACAAAGTCCCATTGAACAACCTTACATGTCTTATGTAGTGTTGTATTTGGTAGTTACTTGTTAGGTGTCACTGTGTCAACTACTACCACCATAACAACAACCACCTTGATCTGTAATCAAATTTTGACTTGTGGTCTTTTCATCAAAATCTCATTGAAATTGTTTGAATCACAGGTAAGCCAAACCATCAAGTATTGAATTCTGTTTGTTCTTATAAAAAACTTGGCTGTATCCACCTAGACAGTTCAGTTTGTTCATATCTCATTAGGTTTTGATTGCTTATTAGAAATGTTTTATGGTTATATGATTATTGCTGTTTGTTTAAATAAGCTGTTTAGATAAGCAGTTTCAAAAAGTAGACTGCTTTTGTGTTGTATACTTGTATCAATTGTTGCCAAGTGATGATCATGATTGCCATTTGGTTCTTGATGAGGGACCAATAACCCGACATATGGAGTTGTATCTTGATCGTTGGAAAAGCGTTAAAAACGAAGATAACTTAAAATCGGTGATCCTATACTTTCATAATGAGTACTATTTCAGTTTTTATTTGATCTTATTTGCATTTAAAAACATATCATCTCAAATTAGAAAATCCATAAATCAAGTATCTGTATTAGGAAATAATGTGAGGTTAATTTTTCGTTTTGATATAGACTCTTAGTTTTGGAAATATTTGGAATTTCTTATTAATACCATGTACTGCTTATTAGTTTTTTATGAAGCATATCAACAGTTTTGAGAGTGTTTGGTATTGCTTATCCAAACCACTTATGTAATTATTTGTGAGTACAATAAGCTGTTTTATATAAGCATATGCTTAATGCCTTAATCTAAAGCTGCGGAAGGTCACTTGACAAACAATCGTAAGTCAAAATATATGAATTTGTGTAGTTCAATGGCACTCAACGGTGATGGTGACGAGTTAGAGGTTGTGCCTGACCCTGCTACGTGGAGCTTATCAGAGGAGAATACTTTTATTAAGATCATGGCTAAAGAGGTGAAAAGGGGTAACCGCCACTCGACCACATTTTCAAGGTCAAGTTGGTCGGTTATTAAACAAGAATTCTATGAAAAGACTAACAGGAAGTACAACCACGCTCAGTTCAGAAATAAATACAACCAGTTAAGGATTCATTATATATGGTTTACTAAGATACTGAGCGAACCAGGCTTTACATGGGATCCTGTTTTAGGAAATGCAGTCGCAACTGATGATGTATGGGAGTCGTATCTGAAGGTAAACTTCACTTTTTGACTTCAGAACTTCACCCATTTAGGGTGGGTCGGGTCTCATGGGTAGGACAATGGTTGACATAGGTAATTTTTTCTGGATCGGATTTGACCCGTATTCAACAGTTTGGGTGATATTTGACCCGTTAGAGATAAAACATCACCCACATTAATCCATTCATTTTGCAAACGTGTATAAATTGTCACGTGTAGTTTTAACGTCATTGATTAACTTTCACACCAATGGTACTTTTTGCACATGTTAACGAAATTAATCAGTCTTGACACTTATTATCCAAATACACTTTGCCGACAGCCATTTCTGTATTTTTTTTCTAGAATTCTGGTTTTTGCGCACCAAAAAGCTAAATATTGTTGTTTAGGAAAGTAGATCACTTTTCGCACACATAAAAGGTATTACGATTAAAAAAACATTTATGTTAACAAATGCTTTGGATTCGAATGCAGACAAACAAGAAAGCAAGGAGATTCAAGAAAAAAGGGTGTCCCATGTACAACGATCTAGTGATCATATTTGGTGATACCATTACAGATTACGATGCACATCCACTTGCTCAGTATCCTACTTTTACGGATGCAAAGATCGATCTAGAAAATGAATCAACTAACGCAACCCCTCGACCTTTCTCAACTGATAATAGCATCAGCAGTACAGATACAGATTCACAAAATATTGGAAAAAGAAAACATTTGTCTCCAACCCCAATTCAATCACGACATTTTCACAGGAACAAAGAACCAAAGGTAGTACCCGCTGATGAATCTCTAAAGGAACCCATTAAAATGACAGTTTCAAACAAACAAGGGTCTGACCCCGTGAGCGATAGGACTCAAACATTCAAGAATCTTGAAGGGTGTCCTGAACCTAGTTCCTTCTCAATTACCAATTGTGTCAAGTGTTTGGAGTCGATACAAGATGTGGATGCTGCTACATACATAAAGGCAATTAAACTCTTTAAAGATGCTGACTGGCGAGAAATGTTCATGGCTATGTCTCCAGAAAGACGATTACATTGGTTATCTAGCTTAGAATGACCGAAACCAGTAGTATCTTGATCACAATAAGTATGCGTGCCACTATACTAAGTTACATTCCAAATCTGTATAGTTTGGCTGATCTTATGTTACGTAACGTGTTACTATTGCAGTATTGTACATGTCATAAATATGCGTCATGAGTTCAAATATCTTCTCGTATATAAAAGAGAAATGAGAAAAACCAGAAATGAGATGCTGAATCTTGATACATGACTAGAAATGAATTATCAAACCTAGTTATCATGTTTTAACGCTTAGATAAACGGTTCTGAAAGTGTCTATGATTACTCATTCAAACTGTTAATCTAATCAGTTATGAGGTAAGCAAGTAGTTCTCCAAACTACTTATACAAACCAAATCAAATTATTCTATAATGAGAATTGTTATATCCTCCTACTCATCGTCTTACTTATCTTCCTACTTCTTAAGTGTCGATCATCATCCGTAGACTCATGTAAATGACTCTCTTTCAAAACACACTAAACAAACAAGAATCACACAAGATCCACACCAAAATGATAGAACAATTTGAACATTTCAACTTGAAGCTAAAAAAAACTATACTTCACATTCATACAGCTACAAGTACACATTACACTGGTGGCCCTACAAAAACATTTCTAGAAGTACTTCTAAAATGGGTCCACAAACATAACATAGATCTTGTATGGCCCACACAAAAAAACATCACCATGTTTTTTCAACCTTGACAACAACATCATCATCAACCTCTCCTCCACCAACTTGCATCAACAAAGAAGTAAAAGACATGTTTGGAAACAGCTCCAGCTCCTCCGAGGACCCCACTTCCTTATTTTCCGGCACCACCACCATCTCACCACCACCACCACCACCATCACCACTGGATGATGGAAACAAAGAAGGGTCAACATGGTGAAGTAGCCAGTCAATGGTTTGACCATCAGTCTTGAGACCAAGTTCTCTAGTGAGTTGGAATATTCTGGCTGCACACATGGCTGGAACCCTGACTCTGCGGCTACGGCCGTTGACTTTGGTGTGACGGTCTTTGTTGACTTTTGAGTAGTGGGTCATGGTGGTGATGGAAGGTTGTTGTGGTGGTGGTGGTGGGGTTTGATTGGTTGGGTCCATGTTCTTGTTTATTTTAGGGTTTTTGGTGGGGTAGGGAGAGAGGATTTGTGTTTTTTGAGATTATATAATCATTCAATGCTAAAGTGAGTTAAAAGCTTTTTGTGTTTTTGTGTGAGTGGTTTTTTGAATTTTCGAAAAGTGGATTGGGTTGGTTTATGGGTTCTTTTAAAATTTAAACTTTAATTACTTGAATATAATTAGTAGTTAATTATATTGTGAAAATAATGAACATGTGAAAGATGTAAAAAGTGATAAGCTGTTATTAATTAATTAATCATCAATGTGGATGTATTTATAAGGCTAATGGTACAGGATCTTTTAAAAAGTATATCAAATTGAAAAGTCAAAAGTGATCATTATATCTAGTCAATTTTTTTTTTTTTTTTTTTTTTAATTATTTTTTGTCAAAGGGTATTATAGTAAATTATTGGTTTTTCTTTACATCTTCAAACTTGAAACGTCATATAACTTCACAAATAAAACTTTTAGAAAAAATCGATTTCGCCATAATTTATAAAATTTAATCCTCTTTAATTTGGTATAAATTTTGTTACAAAATTATAAAACTTTTTTACATATCGAATGGGTGTTTATTTTCTTAATTTTAAAGCATTTTAGCCTTATTTTTCACCCTCGAAAATCTTGAATCGTGAAAAACTTAAAACATGAAATTTAAAGATTTCGTTCACTCTTTAGACAGGTTTTGAATCACTCAAATCCGATATGAAATGAGTGAGATATCGCACGTTAAAGATGGCGTTTAGTCGTATTTGTTGCACACAGGTGTTTGATGAAATGTCAAGCTTAGACTTTTTGTGTTAAAATGCATTAAATGCTCTAACTTTTGTACCACAGCGCATCATCAATCATTTTATTAATGTAAGATTCAAAGAGTGATTTTTTAATTGTTCTTTAAAAAAATGTACGTTTTGTTCATCGATTATTATTGTTCATGAGTTAGTATTGTTCATCGGTTTGTCATCGATGAACAACGATAATGATGAACAACATAACGATGAGCGATCGATTAGTGTTGTTCATCGATTAATCTTGTTCATGGAAATGTTCATCGATTATAATCACATTGTTCATCGATTGATCATCGATGAACAACACTAATGATGAACAATATTAGCGGTGAGCGATGATTGTTCATCGATTAGTGTTGTTCATCGATTATAATCACATTGTTTATCGGTTGATCACTGATGAACAACACTAACTGATGAACAATATTAACTGATGAACAATATTGTTCATCAGTTAGTGTTGTTCATCAGTTATAATCAAATTGTTCATCAGTTGATCACTGATGAACAACACTAACTGATGAACAATATTAACTGATGAACATAACTGATGAACAATATTGTTCATCAGTTATAATCACATTGTTCATCAGTTGATCACTGATGAACAACACTAACTGGTGATGTTCTTAAGCCCCAAATGATGTTCTTAAGCTGTATGAGTTGGCTGAAACACATGAGTCAGTTGATATCTTTGTTGCTCATAAGCCCCAAATGGTAGAACAATTTTACTTGAAAAACATTGGTTTAAAGGTTGTGGGTTGGGTAGAGGAAGATGCCAACTTTCGAATGTCGAGTCTAACACCTTTTAGGACTCGACATAAATGGAAAGGGAAAGATAGGAACAAAATGCAGGCGAGTGTAAAAAATTTTAAGTGAGCTTTTGATGGGAAGGGGAAGGCTATAATGGTTGAGACGCTTGGTTTTGATGGTAAAAACATGGCTGATGGTGCTGGTGTTGAAAGCAAGACTGGTGGTCTTGTTTCTAGTGATGTTAGAAAACCTTTTAAAAGCAGTGAAAGGATTACCAACTTCGCACTTTCCCTTTTTGCCAACAAGCCATCCTAGGCGAGGTTTCAATTTTGAATTGCATGGCTTGTGTTTTATATTTTGTAACTACAATTATACCTTATCTAACTTGAATATTTGATTTTTGGATACTTGTTTTTCCAGTTGCAGTTGCAGTTGCAGTTTCATCATCAGTTTAAGGGTTCAATGTTTTGTTTGTTGATCATCCAATACCAGTATGTACATCGTTAGAAGGTTCATCATTTGAAGGTTGTTCAGTGGAAGATGCATCATCTTTTCAATTTTGTGAATTATTAGTAGAACCTTGTATCAGATAATGAATCTAATTTTAAGTCATTTTCATGTTGTTTCAGACAATGATCCCCATTTGACTATTATAAGTCAACTTGCTAAATAGTTGGTTGTGTTACAATAAGTGTTTGTTTGTCTTATAGGTTATATTATGTGTGTATATATTAGTTTGTCAGTTGACCTTTATAAAGTTAAACTTCAAATGCTAAATGTCATGGTATAATCAGCACAAACGATCACCCCTTTGTATAAGCAAAACCAAAAATAGTGGTACATAACATCTGATACATGAAACATATGTTCAAACCATATGCATCAATTGTATAAGGTTACATGTCTTCAAAATGCAAATGCTTTAAATATTTTGACATCTAACTCCAAAATGCAAATGCTAATCCAAACACTCACTATATTCCAAAAGGCAAATCGTTTAGTTACTTAGACATCTAATACTCATTTTCTTTTTGTTGAAGATAGAGGCAAACGTGATGTAACCACTTTAGGCCCTTGAAATACATTTATAGCAAGTATTGACCACTATCCTTAACATATGTGAGAAATTTTCATTTGCTTACTTTTATTTTGATGCTTACCAATGGACAAATCCTCACCGTCAATCTATTTTGATCTGATGGTGGGGATTAACCTAAGATTTAATATGCTTAACCTAAACTCTACCAACTATATAAAGCCCTTTTTCGCTTCATTTTTTTCACACAGTTACTGTGTGTTTTCCTCCTAACCTGCTTTCATCATTTCCCTCCAAAAAGTAGTTATTCCAATCAACTATTACCGTTTGATCATCACCAGTTGGATCACCATCACCATCACCATTCCGATCATCGTCTCATCATCACCTCCCAATCATATCATCCTTTTTTTACGTCTTTTTTTGATTTGAATGAACCGTTTGTTTCAGAAACTTATTTGATTGATGTTGTTGCGGTTGATAATGTTGTTGATCTGTTGTTAATTATGTGGATCAAGTTGTTCACATTCCTTCTTATTAAGTTGCACACAAGTGTTTGATGAAATGTGTGAGTGAAAAATGTTTGATAATCTTGTTATCTGCTCATGTAATTCTGCTTATTAACTGAGTTGTTAGTTTAATTTTTGTTTTTAACTGCATTTGAATGTTGTTGCTATGTCTGATTGTTATTTTGAATCTGCTATGTATCGTACGTGTAATATCACCAGTGATATTTGAAGTTGAACTGTATATGTGATAACATCAAATAGTCCTGAGTTTCTTAGCGTTAATTTCCCCCTTTATCATCACATTTTGAATATATTATTAGTAAAAACATCATTATTCCTTGTTATTTCATTTCAGGACGCATTGGAAGCAAGGAAGCTGCAATTGGAGGTTTTCAAGACATATACTCTTAATTACGGCGTAACCAAGTGATGCAGTTACGACGCAACTAAAGATTTCGATGACTACGGCGTAATCCTCTGATCAGGTTACGCCGTAACGACTGATAACTAAGACTACGGCGTAGTTCTCGACAAGCTACTGCCGTAACTATGATTTACTTGAAATTTAGCGACTACGGCGTAACACCGAACAAAGTTCGCCGTAGCAAATGGATAAGCATCGAAGATTGAAGAAAGTTACGGCGTAACTACCTAATTAGGTTACGCCGTAACTATTTTGAAGCCTATAAATAGTCGATGATTTCATCAGTATTAGACATCTCTCCTTTTCCAAAGTTTGGGGAGATCAAAACACATAAGAAGAAGCATGGTTTAGGAGCATGAATAACGAAGTTCTCGTCTACGATTTTCTTTGTATTCGAGTTTGGATTCTTTTTATATTTTTCTAGATCTTATATTATGAATTCATGATATTAATTAAAGTTTGCATTTATATTATTGTTATTCTCTATAATTCTTTATAGACATTTGCTAGTCTTTTCATAGATCGCTAGCCTTGGTAGTGTTATAAGCTTGGTAGTATCTAAAGGGCTGGGAGATATGACCAACTAACCCCAGTCTGATAGATAGCGAAGTATGGGAGGAATTGGCCATAGTACGACCACTCTTCGTGTGCGAATCGACCAAAGGATCACTTATCAAGTGGAGGTACTTAAGAGGTTAGGGGGAATCTAAGTTCCTAACGGTCGGGTTCCCACCGTCTAGATCTAGTAGATATGGTGCTTAATAACTGCTATTAGGTTGTCGAATGATCCGGGTGACTGCTCATCTTGGTGAGGAATCTAAGAACCATAGGCCATGACGAATCGACTAAAGTGCGGTGATAATTAACCACTATATTGAATCTTAGTATAGGATTTGATAAGGTTTTAAAAGGTACCATTTTGAGGTCGTTTAAGCCCTTATTTGATTACTTTTGTATCCGTTATTGCTTAATATCGTTCCTTTTCACTTTTAGGTCTCTTGAAGGCAAAATCTTTGGAATGGCACTTATTTGGACGAAAAGGCGCGAATATCGAACAAAATGGCCAAAGTCGAATCGAGACACTCAAAGTTGTTGAAAGCGCGACGGCGTCGGTGTTAGTGCGGCGCGTCGGAGGATTTTGTGACGATCGAAGCCAAAAACCCTATTTTCAAGTGACGTCGGGCTTTAAAAGAGTAGGCCGTTGCTACTCGGGCGGCCTAGATCGACCAGACGGCGTCGAGTGAAGAGGACGCGTCGCGGACATAAGGTGACGCCGTCGCAAGGTTAACGTGGCCAAGGCGAAACCCTAATAGCGGCGACACGGCGGCGTCACAAAACATAAGGTGGCGTCGCATATGTAATATTATATATAGAATCAATTTTTCGGTTTTAGTAGAGTCTTTTGGGTGAAAACCTAAAACCGAACCAAGGGTGTCTTGTACAAGATTTTAGGGTTCCAAACCCTATCTTACATCAAGATAAGTATTTACTTCATTAATTCAATTATGTCTTTGATTATTTATGTGTATGCTTGCATGTTCTCCATGTCCGGCTAATTTATTTGTGTGTTTGCTTAGGGGTATGAAACTTAATTATTGAATATTGATTGGTTGTTTCTTATCTTAGTTGATTAATGACCTAGTAATGCGATAGGTCATTCGTTGTGTATAATGCTTGATTCATCTTTGTGAACCTTAGAATATAATTACGAGTAGTTGTAAGCTAAACCATACAAAGAGTGCCTTAGAGTAAGAGTTTATTATCCTAGTGGGTTTTGTAGGCGAGACCCTTTGGTAAGTTCAAAGAGTTGGGAGAAAGCGCATGCCTACAACTTTAGACACACAACGCAACTAAGAATAAGGCGTGACAACTCAACCATCAATAGGAGATAATTAAGGAGTAGTAAAACCTAAGTAAACACATCTTTAAACTATCATCGAGCACACATTAATTAGACATAGACTACCACCACCTAGTTTAGATAATTAGATAATAGTAGAGTAATCGGTGAAATACCAACCCCCAAATCAATACCCGAGATTTGTACTTTTCAATTTCTAAAAACATAAAAGATAAAAATAATCTTCCTCAACGCTTAACCTTAGCGTAGTAACTTCTCACTAGCATTCCTATTCCCAGAGAACGATATCAATACCGTGGCTTACTCTAATACTACACTACAACGATTAGGTTCACTTGCCTAGGGTGTTGAAAAACTTGCTCGACGAAAAGGAAGTTCCTTTGACCGAGCAGCTGCGCGTAGCGTATCGAGATTCAATTCATATTTGTTTTCTTTATTAAGCTTAGTTTATCTTTCTCTTTTACCTAAATTTACGGTGTGCGTGTAAGTAGAATAATTGCACACTAAAATTACATCGGTTTGTCTACCCGTATATTACCTATGTTTTATCTAATCATCTTAGTTCTTTCAAGGTCACACTCTCTTGGGACGATACTCGGATTTACCTAAGGCTTTAGTACATCTGATCGGGTACTCTGCCCATTAGTATATGTCTATCCTAAGTTATTCAAGTTTTATAAATATTAAAGCAGGATAAAATAGCACATCGACTTTTGGCGCTTGTTGCGGGGGCGATTAATGAAAAGATCTAAGGTATTTCATATTTACCTCGTTGAGAGATTTGAGCATTCCAACAAGTGCGTTTTAATCTCTCCTATTACAATATTATATTATTAGAATTACGGCTATTAGTTACGGTAACTAATTCATCTAATTCTTGACGTAACAATTTTGCAATTTATTAAAATTTTTAATAAAATCTTTTTGACTTATTAGTTACGATGTAACCTCCTCGGAGTTTCTGACGTAACCACTATAGAATCGATTTATACATAAAAATCGACCTTTGACTAAAATTACTTACGGCGTAGCCATAATGGGATTACGACGTAACCTATCACACCTTATCAATTTCTAATAATATTGGTTACTGGCGTAACCAATTCATCTAATCTGTAGTAACTATTGTAGCGGTATAAAACCTTTCTGAATAAAAATTAGGTTTTACACATTTTCACCGCCCTCACAAAGCAGTAAAATTTTATCTCGAAAATTTTCATCGATATCACTTCATCTAATCCATCTTCATGGTGGTAAGACCTATCTTTACTCTTTTTGATTTATTTCTTTTGATTATTTCAATTAGGGTTTTATTTTAATATTTTAGGGATCTTACCCATTCAAATTAATTGTTGATGTTGGAATGATTAATTGATAGTTTTGATAATTTCTCCATGTTATTTTGATTCATGTCCTATTACTACGGGTTGATTTGGGTGTTTTGGATTTATTAAAATAGGGTTTTAGGTCAAACACAAACCTAGTGGGTTAGGCGCGGTCCCTCAGCACTATTAGGTTAAAAATATATCGAAATTTTTCACCCTTGATAAAAATTGATGGTTCCGGCGTAATCTATAGCGTAATCAAACTATCTGTGGTGCTGATTTTCTGGGGAAGTTACGACGTAACTGAGTATTAAGTTACGTCGTAACCTATATTAATGTTATTACGGCGTAGCAGTATGTCATAGCTACGCTGTAACCATTAAAATTTTCTAATTACAGCGTAACTCTTATGTTGGTTACGCCATAACTTGACATCAGTAAGGTCTGCACTTATTGTTTCTTGTCTTGCTTTTCAGGTGCAAACAATCCCGCAGATTGGCCTAGATTTTTAGCACACCCCAATGCTAGTATTAGACAACTGTGCGTAGAGGAATATGAGAAATTAATGGCGAAGGATATCAGTCAACCCGAGGCTCTTAACTTTGAAGCATTCGATACTTTGGCAAATGGAAGAGCAAGTAGGAGATTGAGGAAGTTTTGCAAGATCAAGTTCACATGTACTGATGGGGATTTCACATGTACTGCTTGGTTGAGGTTGTTTAGGATCACGGAACGGTCATTCGAATCGTTAGTGAATTCCTTGCTAGTGTGGAGTTTAAAGCGGGGTTGATGATGATGAAGAGGATTCTATGTTTTTCGGCTTGGGGCATCGGAGAGATTGACTCTTAGGGAGTTTACTATGCGTATGGGTTTGTACGAGGAGGAAATGGGCGGGGCTTTTAAGCGGTTCTATAACACATGCTGGAGAAGAAGGGATGAGAATCAATACCTTGTTGCTTATTTTGACCAGATAGCTATCACAAGGGGGTATAATCCGAGTAGCCCTTCATCGTATACCATGGTGAGGAGCCCCATTCGTCGACTTGTGCACCGCTTTCTTGCTTGCTTGATTCGAGCAAGGCACTCAGCCAAAGAGAAGATAACTATAGAAGACCTTTATCTGATGCAGGGAATGGAAGGAGGGAACAACATTGATGTTCCTAATTATTTGGCTAGGTTTATGGCCGTAGGTGCTAAGGGGTTTTCTGGTAGGAATCCTTTGCAGGGGGCACATTTCATCGGGAGATTGGCTAGGAGTTTTGATCTTATGACCGATGAAGCTTTGGCCCGAGTAACCATTGGTAGGGATACTTATTTGATTGGTCTGCCTAAGCTAGTGGAGTTAGGGATTTGCGTCCAGGATGTTTATGGTGCGATTCACATAGCTGGGACTGCCCCTAGAAGGGAAGAAGGGGAAGCTAGTGGTGCGGTGATGAAGGCGGTGGAGAAGCCGAGGCGGTGCCCATGGGACGTAGAGGGACATGTGAATGTTGGGAGAGGTTGCAAATTATTGATGAGAGGCTCGGGGAATGTCATCCCACTTCAGCGAAAATTAAAAGCCTTGGGTGGGTCTATTTGGTCTTAGTAACCGGTTTGAGGTCGGTGCATTGGATCGGTCGGCGGCTCCAGCAGGATTTCTTTCATTGGAGTGCGGTCGGACTAGCGGATGCTTGACATATGCATTTGAGCCACCATAGGTGGGAAGGTCCGAATGCGTGTACCACCCAACATTCCGATGTCGAGTCCAGGAGGAGTGGCCTTCATGCATCCGGTGCCACTCCAGAAGCACCTCAAGCACTCCATTTGATCCTTCTCAATTCCACTCCATGGATCATGATCTCCCCGGGGACGAGTGATTTCCCCATTTGATGAAACAATTTGAAACAATTTTAAAAATATTTGAAACTCAAGTCTGTAATAACTTAACTATGTGGATATTTGCTTGTTCTATCGTTAATTTTACCCGTCAGGTACATAATTTTCTGGTATCTTTGTGCGGTTTTGATTACGTGACACGATTCACGGCGTAACCTTATGATTTAGTTCGCCGTAACCCTCTTCATGAGGGAATCTTGGAAGCAACACAATTAGTTAAGGCCAATTCAGTTCTACACTCATTAGCCACCCCATGACCCACCTTCAACCTTTAGTAAGACATCGTGAGCAACCATTCGAGAGGGGAGTTTATTTCTTTCTTGATTATTTTTCATTTCTATCTTATTTTTCCTTTTTCTTCGTACAAATGGGACTTTGTACACTTCAAGTGGGGGGATAGGAATAGAAATGAAGTGTATGATTACTTAGCTTACTTGCCCTAATTTTCTAGTTGGTTTTAAAAATTTTAAGCTTTATTTGAAAATTTTTTGTCATGTTTTTAACCAAACTAGAACCGCATAAAAGCCGAGCACACCTTAACCCTGATTACCATTAGTGAGACTTAGCCTTTCCGTTTCCCCCATTTACCCAAATATACCATAAATTGAGTGTGCCGATAGTATTGTAAACTTTAGAACTTGACTTTTACATCACTTCGAGACCATAGACGAGTAGTGTATCAAGTTAGCTTGGTGCATTTGGAAAAGGCAATTTGAAAAAAGTAAATGTTTTAGGTCACCCCAAACAGCCTATATGTGTTCACTTGTGTGTGTTTATCGATTAGTCGCATTGGCTTTTCGACCCCCATGTTAACCCTATTTGTTGCACTCATCTTTAGTGCAAGATACCCCTAGTTACACCCTTTTGAGCCTATCCTTTCATTTTATAACCCTTATTTTCGTTACAACCTTACACCTTAGCCTACCGTGTAGTTTTACCTAGAAGCCATTGTTCACCCGAGTTTGAGGGTCAAATAAAGAAGCGTATATCATCTACATCTTTCTAAAGATCTCTGAAGACCCCAAGTAATCACCTTATGCTCAGTTCAAGTGGGGGTAAATATATATCATTGTATCTCAAGCATATCGTAGTATATGCAAAAAAATAAAAAATAAAAAATAAAAATAAAAATTTGAAGCATGATTGTTTATAGTGCGAAAAAGTATAAGCACTACGTGAATTGGCATTGAGAATAATCTTCTCGATCACGTTCAAAGGTTGGAAGAATAAGTTCAAGAATAATTTTGGAGGATTCCGGAGGCATGCACTGACCATTTGAAGACGAACCTTGAATTATTGGTTGGATGATGGCAACTCGGTTTTAAGCTAAAACTATTTGTTTTCTTTTCCTTTTCACCCATTAAATATCCCATGCCTATCCTTACCCTTTTTGTCATGAAGCGTGTCTAGGTGATGCAATGAGCAATCCTTGATGTCTTGGCCATGGATTTGGTCATGTATCATTGATTTTGTCCATTAGCCGTGACACGTTAGTAATGACACCACCCCTTAAGCCTTTGAAACTCTACCCAACATTGCTTTCTAAAAATTGTCTTAACCTTAGCTCTAGTGGTGGAGTTGTGTGTAATTGCCAAGCTTATGATAGAATACTTACTATGTCCGTGCAATTGAGTGATCACCCAAAAATTAACACTTAGAATAGGATGAGTGAGAGTGTTTTCGTTCCCATTTCGTGAGGTGTTCGGTTTTTATTAATATTCTAGCATGGAATTCATAACTGCGCATTCATCATGAATGTATCTTTTGCGGTCTAAATTAGTCTACTTGAGGGCAAACAGAGTTTAAGTGGCGGGATATTTGATAACATCAAATAGTCCTGAGTTTCTTAGCGTTAATTTCCCCCTTTATCATCACATTTTGAATATATTATTAGTAAAAACATCCTTATTCCTTGTTATTTCATTTCAGGACGCATTGGAAGCAAGGAAGCTGCAATTGGACGTTTTCAAGACATATTCTTTTAATTACGGCGTAACCAAGTGATGCAGTTACGACGCAACTAAATATTTCGATGACTACGGCGTAATCCTCTGATCAGGTTACGCCGTAACGACTAATAACTAAGACTACGACGTAGTTCTCAGCTTAAGCTACGTTGTAACTATGATTTACACTGAAATTTAGCAGCTACGGCGTAACACCGAACAAAGTTACGCCGTAGCAAATGGATAAGCACTGAAGATTGAAGAAAGTTACGGCGTAACTACCTAATTAGGTTACGCCGTAACTATTTTGAAGCCTATAAATAGTCGATGATTTCATCAGTATTAGACATCTCTCCTTTCCCAAACCTTCTAGGGTTTTGGAAGATCAAAACACATAAGAAGAAGCATGGTTTAGGAGCATGAATAACGAAGTTCTCGTCTACGATTTTCTTTGTATTCGAGTTTGGATTCTTTTTATATTTTTCTAGATCTTATATTATGAATTCATGATATTAATTAAAGTTTGCATTTATGTTATTGTTATTCTCTATAATTCTTTATAGACATTTGATAGTCTTTTCATAGATCGCTAGCCTTGGTAGTGTTATAAGCTTGGTAGTATCTAAAGGGTTGGGAGATATGACCAACTGACCCCAGTCTGATAGATAGCGAAGTATGGGAGGAATTGGCCATAGTACGACCACTCTTCGTGTGCGAATCGACCAAAGGATCACTTATCAAGTGGAGGTACTTAAGAGGTTAGGGGGAATCTAAGTTCCTAGCGGTCGGGTTCCCACCGTCTAGATCTAGCAGATATGGTGCTTAATGACTGCTATTAGGTTGTTGAATGATCCTGGGTGACCTGCTCATCTTGGTGAGGAATCTAAGAACCATAGGCCATGACGAATCGACTAAAGGAGTCTGGTGATAATTAACCACTATATTGAATCTTAGTATAGGGATTCAATTCATATTTGTTTTCTTTATTAAGCTTCGTTTATCTTTCTCTTTTTCCTAAATTTCGGTGTGCTGTAAGTAGAATAATTGCACACCTAAAATTACATCGGTTTGTCTACCCATATATTACCTATGTTTTATCTAATCATCTTAGTTCTTTCAAGGTCACAGCTCTCTTGGGACGATACTCGGATTTACCTAAGGCTTTACTACATCTGATCGGGTACTCTGCCCGTTAGTATGTGTCTATCCTAAGTTATTCAAGTTTTATAAATATTAAAAGCAGGATGAAATAACACATCACTATGTGTATTTGTTAATACAAATAAGCCGTAAAAACGTTTATTTATATTTTACGATATTCTAATGTTTTGTCGATAATAAACGTAAAATCATTTTAACGAAACAAATAAAATACGTAAATAGTTTGAGTCAATAGTTTCCTAACACACTTACGTTTCACATAAAACACTAAAACAAGTATAAGTGATTTTATGATTTAGATACATATGTACAACAACTAGTGTTTACATATTGAGTTAGCATATATACTTAAACTAAGTATACTAAAATGGGTAAAACAAGTATATACTAAATGGGTAAAACTAGCTAATGGTATTGACCCATAACCCATGGTTTTATATATACCACTTAACCAAGTTCATTGTATCCTTAAGATACATTGAATCTAGAAAGAAAACCATGGATCAACCCATAACCCATGACCCATGACCCATAACCAAAAATACCCATGGGCAAGAGGGCGTTCCACGGATCCCTAGCTTTGTGCTAGCGGATCCCTTGTGGTGAGGATCCGTGGGATCCGGGAACGATGAAAATTTACTCTATAAATAGAGAGCCATTTCTTCCTTTCTACTTACCACTTTACACATATACTTTCCCAAGTATTATAACCCTCTAACCTCAGATCCAAGTGATCTATGTAGTTTGTCTTTTGTTTTTGTGTGATCTTCTAGGTTCCTCTTAAAGGCGAGATCACCACTTCTTGAAGACGAGCAAGCTCTAGTCCATGAGTTGCCATGCTTCGTCATCATCAAGACAACGAAGGTTCTCTTGTTGATAGTTCTTTCTTTCTCCATAGATGTTGGGTTGAAGGCACTAGTGAAGGATGCCGAAAGTGTCAAGCTGAAAGCATTAGTGAAAGGTGCTTATCGTCCGTGTCAAAGCATTAGTGAAGAATGCTAAAGGTGTCAAGACGAAGGCATTAGTGAAGGGTTCCAAGCGTTGTGTCAAAGGCATTAGTGAAGGATGCCGAAGAATCAAATCAAGTAGCATTTGGGAAGAATGCCTAGGTCGTGTAATCGATGAGGTGCATCGTTATACATATAAGTATTTGTTTATTTCTAAGGATGGTGATATCCTTGATGGTGTTGTAACAAGGAGTGGATCTCCTTGATATTAGGTGTTGTGTTGTGAAGGGTAGTAGTTCCTCCATAGTAATGGAACTAGGTGCTTAGCCTAGTACCTAATAAAGGGTAGGCGACGTTGTGATGGGATTAGTTCTCCTTGGTGTGAAAGAACTCGGTGGTTATCCTAGCACGGTATAAAGGGTAGGCGACGTTGTGTTAGGTGTGGTTCACCTTGGTGTGAAGGAACTCGGTATTTAGCTTTGTCTGGGAAAATGGTTAAGCGGCGTTGTGAAGGCTTCTCCGCCATAAGGAGTTGGTGTAGTACTACGAACTCTCGAGTAGGTGACTCGGGGGTGGAGTAGGGAAAGGAAGGTGTCCTTGTGGCGAACCACTATAAATACTTGTGTCGTGGTGATGTGCTTCTTGCTCTTTATCTTTCATTACACGTTTATATATCTATCTATCAACGTCCAACATAAACAACCAAATAGATTGACATAAGTCGATCTAAATATTTAAAAGGAAGTTTTAAATTGGTAAAACTATTTAACCCCCCCTTCTAGTTATCCACAATTGGCATCAGAGCTTCGTTACAAGTTTCTTAAAGTATGTTGTACTTTAAAGACTTGATACGATCCGTGTATGTTTGAAAACTACAAAGAAGGATTTTTTTTAAAAGGTCATATTTTCCTTTAAATCATTTTGTTGGACAATGATAGAATGCTCTAACATATTTTTTTGTGTTAAGCATTATCCATACTTGGATTTGGAGTTACCAAGAAGACCATAAAGAATCTATCTAAATATTTCTTTTCGCAAAAAGAATGTTTAATATTCTCACAACATAAATCTGGAGATTCCAAGAAGATCATAAAACATCTAAATACTTCTTTACTTAAAAAGAATATTTAGCAAAGGTATGATCGTTAATTACTTACTTTTATTATTAAAATCTTAGTTGCATGATTTATTAGTAATTGATCAAGTAGTTATTCATATTATAGTCATCATCAAAATAGGATTCTTCGACTAATTTGTATAGACTACATTACCAACTCGTAATAATGATATCTTGGTTATTCGATAACCTCAATCATTAGTCATCACAAAGGATTTATTGACACTTCATCTATGTCAATAAATATCCATGTGAAACTTCTTATATTATGATAAAATGGGATTTTATTATAATGTTTGAAAAGCTTCCCAAGAATTATGACTAATTCTTAAAAAGGGAACCTTGTTTAAATAGGAATAGTATTAAATCTTCAAAAAACTCAAACCACAAGTTTTAGAGCCTTAACATCAAAACACTAGGCGTTTTAGGACTCCCAAACCAAAATTATCAAGGAATGTTTGAGCTGACTTTTGCTGTCATGCCGGATCCCTCCGTTTATACTAGCCGGATCCCAAATGAGAGGGATCCGCGGGATCCGTGTAACGAAGGCGATATAAGCTAAAGAATGATCACTTTGTGGATGTTCCACAATTATACTCATCTCAAAGACTCACGAACAAGAACTCGGTCTTGTTCATAGGAGCAATTTGATCATTCCTCTCAAGTTTAAAAATCACTTGTGTAAGTACAATCTTCACTACATTGTTAATTTAATTCCTTGATTTTTAAGATTACAATTTCTTCATCTTTAAGAATTGGGTTCAAATGGGTTTATCATAATTTGTCACCACATTGTTTTCTAAGATAATCTAAATCAAAGAATTAACATTGTTAATACAAATTAAACACATTTCTTGAACTCAACAAAGATGATGAGAGCAAAATTGTGATCAAACCCTCTAGGTTACTATTCACAATTAACACCACATTGTGGTTGTATTGTTTAGGAACATCATGCCAAACAACAAGCAACAAGATTACCAAGACACCACTCACTACATACCCATGTACCATAGGAAAAATGGATTAAGTCCGGACGATAGGAAAGCCTTTAAGTTGCTTGAAAGGAGACTCTTTCATGAAGGTAGAGTTGTTGATCCATCATTTCTTGCAAATACCGACATAAGGGAAGTATTTGGAACTATTGGGTTTGATTGTTTATTGGATATAAGCGAGCAAATTTATCACAGTCTTTGTGCTTGAGTTCTACAAGACTATGGGTATAATTAGAAATGATGATGGGTCCATCTCAATTGAATTCACCATAAATGGACATGAGTACACTCTTTCACTTGAGGAGTTTGGAAGAATAATAGGGGTTCCATATGATGGTGTTTGCATGTATTCTAATGAGTGGTCGTTGGAAGAGCTACACTCTATGGTTGATCATCACGACATTTATCACGCAACAATCCCGGAAGCAACCACGGTAAGGGACACCGTGTTTATGCCAAGAGCATCCCCATCAAGGGTTACTAGGAAGTCGAAAGTGATCTATAGGGATCCTTTCCAAATGGAGCTCTTGGAGATGTACCCGTTGTATAGAAAATGGGAAGATGTGATAAGGGAGAATGTGGTGTGTCTAGTAGGAAACAAGGATCACCCCAACGCATGTCTAAGCTTCATGATCTATTGTCTAGTGACCGAGACTCGCTTCAACATTGCCTAATACATGGTCAAGAGAATGGCAAGTGTAAGAAGCATGGACAAGATGGTGCTCCGTATGCAATGCTCCTAACCCGTCTTGCTAAATTCATCTTTGCATTAGATCCTTCTCCACAAACCTATGACCATAGCTTTTGCAACAAGGTTATGGTACCATTGACCGAGGAAGAACCACGAGGTTTATGGTAGATGGCAAGAGGCCTCACCCACCCACGGATTCCTCGGAAGAAAGGGAGAGACCAAGAGAAGGTGAAGGAAGTAGTAACCCACTCGGAAATACTGAACTCGACCCCTTGGAGTATATCAACCAATTTCCGAATGTTCCTGGTACATCACCCGAATGGCAACAAACCAAGGGAATCTTCAAGTGCTTTGCCAACTTCTTGAATAAAAAGAGGTAGAGTGGAGGATGGGTGAAGATGAGATGGGGAGGAGAAGAGAGGTAAGGTCTTAGGACCCAAATGTATGATGAAAAATTTCAAACTATGGCTTGTAACACTTCAAACTATGCTCGTAGTATGTAGGTATCGCCATATCTTGGCACTAAACATTCCTAACTTAGGTATTTGGAAAATGAGATTTTACGACCCCTCGAGTGGTCGTCATCACTCATTCTAGGAATTTTAGCTCTTCCTACTTTGATATACATTATATTAGTTGTGTTCTTGCATTTAGTCCCTATAGAAACAACTAGGAAAAGCATTTACTATAAAGTGCAAAGTTGAACATTTTTGAAAGCTCTACGATCTGCAGAGGTCGATCCCACATTGAACTAGCGGATCCTCCCGAGAAGTGAACCGCGGGATCCTTGGCATCGATATGCAATATCTATTTGCTTACATCAAAATAGTCTACTAGATCACCTCACACGAGTCAAACATAAGATACTAGAGCCAACTAAGTCTTCCTCAAATAGTTGAAAACCTCACTCTCATCCATGGCTTACCTAGGATATATTTGGAAATATGTTTGATTTATCAACTCGTCAAAACTCACCATAATTCCGCTCCAACACTCACACATTATCTATCACGTCTGATAGCACTTAGTTTGGTCTATCCTTCAATTTTAGCAAATTGATCTTAATCATCTTTGACTCAAAATTAGGCTAAAAAATAGTTTTTTTTTTCATTTTTTCTTTATTTTTAAAGATTTTAGTAAATTCTTCTTAGGTCATCATCTGACTTCTAGGACTTGTTACCATCATTTCTCCATATCAAATTATATGGTATCCTTGTCAAACACATAGTTAGACTACCCAAAGTCAATTTTCTTGCCCAAAACCATCATTAAGCACCATCACTTATTATGGTTGAGAATTTGAGATATCCAACAGCTAAAGACTTCAAAATTAAGTCAAAACCTCGAAATCCATTGATAATAAACCTTACAAAAGCATAATCATTTCACTTAAAACCTGTCTGACAGCCGGATCCCTGGTCTTTAACCAGGCGGATCCTTGCTGAGAGGGATCTGCGGGATCCGTAGCTGCAGAAAGCCTCAATCAGCTCCCATATTCAATTTCAAGTCCCCTTTGGGTTCTCTAACCACTTTTAGTATTCATTTATTATCCTCCTAGAGCTGATCAAAATCTTAAGAGCATGCTTAATCCTCTAAGTGGCAAAGAATTTAATTTCCTAATTCAAATTATCCTTTATAAACCAAACAACCTTAGGTTTAAGGTACCATCCCCACTTATCTTTCAAAAATCAGCAAGTAGAAGCTTACATTAGCATCTTCATCACCATGACTAAGGCTCTTAGCAACAACTCCTCAACCTTGGGATCATCCAAAAGAAAGGGTCAAATGATCCATGAAATCTCTCACCAATCTAATCCAACAAAGGCTAAGAGAACCGCAAGGATTAGCATCAAACCTTTCGGACTAGAAAAAGGATCATCTAGTTCAAAACCAAACTTGACTAGTTCTAACAAGCCATCAAAACCCTCATTCATTAAGCATGGACTACACTCCTTGAATGAGCCTCTCCCTCACCCAAACATATACTCATTGGATCATTCACCACCAAGAACCTCCCATTCACCAACCTTTTCATTAAATAGGGAACCACCAACAACACCAACTAGCCCATCATGGGAGACAAGGAACAACCTTGATCATATGGAAGAAGTTCCATTACCACCCTCATTTTTAGAACCTCTTCCTACCTCTCAAAATGAAGAGCCACAATCACACATAGAGCCTCCTCAAAATATCCATTTCCCTCCGGGTCCAAACCAAGACAATAATTGTCCAAATTGTCTAAACACTCAAGGACTTGTTCAAGAAGCACGAAATGAGATACATTTCATGTTTAATCATCTTCTTGCAAAGTTGGATCAAATCAACAAGTCCACTCATCCCTAGACTCAAGCACATTGTAGCAATTTTAAGTCTAGTAACTAGTTAGTATTAAGTGGTACTTGTATGTCCTAGTTCATTCTCTTAGTTTTAGAGATTCGTTTGGTTATCTCTTGTTTTATTGAATGAATATTTATATGCTATGATTATTTTGTGCATTGTGCTTGTTATTGCACACATATTTTATCTCTTCATTAGCATTGTTTGACACATCTTCACTGCTGAGGAAACTGTCACCAGATAGCCGGATCCTTCCAAAATGCCTAGACGGATCCCTCCAAGAAGGGAACCGTGGGATCCGTGGTACAGAAGCACAAATTTCTACTAACTTGAGTTTATTTGCAGGAAATTATGCACCATACTCTTGTTTTCTAACCTTTGCTTTGTAGATTTTCAAAATACATATGAAGATTTTGACACCATAAAGCTAGGGGGAGCTTTGTGTCAAACGATATAGCAAAAACATTTGCAACTTAATCCGATTTTGGATTATACTTCATGACACCCTATTGCAACTTTGCAATCTTCAAGAAGAGCACGTTTTCGTCACTTAGACGAACCATTTGCAAACTTATTTGCAAACACAATTAGCTTATTTTACGTTATGTCCTTGAGGCCCTCTCAAAGGGATGGACTCGTCAAGGGGGAGTTAAGACGAGTACCATTCCCGTCACTTGTCTCTTTACATTTCCTTTTACATATTTTTCTTATAAAAATTGTGTTAGTTTCTTTAACACTTTTGTTTCGACAAAAGGGGAGAAGAAAGTAAAACTACTAATTCAAACTTGCTACAATTTTAGTTTTTCTTAAAATAATTTTATGTTTTGTCATCAACAAAAGGGAGATTGTTAATACAAATAAGCCGTAAAAACGTTTATTTATATTTTACGATCTTCTAATGTTTTGTCGATAACAAACGTAAAATCATTTTAACGAAAGAAATAAAATACGTAAATAGTTTGAGTCAATAGTTTCCTAACACACTTACGTTTTCACATAAAACACTAAAACAAGTATAAGTGATTTTATGATTTAGATACATATGTACAACAACTAGTGTTTACATATTGAGTTAGCATATACTTAAACTAAGTATACTAAAATGGGTAAAAACAAGTATATACTAAATGGGTAAAAACTAGCTAATGGTATTGACCCATAACCCATGGTTTTATATATACCACTTAACCAAGTTCATTGTATCCTTAAGATATAATGTATCTAGAAAGAAAACCATGGATCAACCCATAACCCATGACCCATGACCCATAACCAAAAATACCCATGGGCAAAGAGGAGCGTTCCACGGATCCCTAGCTTTGTGCTAGCCGGATCCGGGGAACAGTAGAAAATTTACTCTATAAATAGCGAGCCATTTCTTCCTTTCTACTTACCACTTTACACATATACTTTCCCAAGTATTATAACCCTCTAACCTCAGATCCAAGTGATCTATGTAGTTTGTCTTTTGTTTTTGTGTGATCTTCTAGGTTCCTCTTAAAGGCGAGATCACCACTTCTTGAAGACGAGTTGCCATGCTTCGTCATCATCAAGACAACTAAGGTTCTCTTGTTGATAGTTCTTTCTTTCTCCATAGATGTTGGGTTGAAGGCATTAGTAAAGGATGCCGAAAGTGTCAAGATGAAAGCATTAGTGAAAGGTGCTTATCGTCCGTGTCAAAGCATTAGTGAAGAATGCTAAAGGTGTCAAGACGAAGGCATTAGTGAAGGGTGCCAAGCGTTGTGTCAAAGGCATTAGTGAAGGATGCCAAGAATCAAATCAAGTAGCATTTGGGAAGAATGCCTAGGTCGTATAATCGATGAGGTGCATCGTTATACATATAAGTATTTGTTTATTTCCAAGGATGGTGATATCCTTGATGGTGTTGTAACAAGGAGTGGATCTCCTTGATATTAGGTGTTGTGTTGTGAAGGGTAGTAGTTCCTCCATAGTAATGGAACTAGGTGCTTAGCCTAGTACCTAATAAAGGGTAGGCGACGTTGTGATAGAATTAGTTCTCCTTGGTGTGAAAGAACTCGGTGGTTAGCCTAGCACCGTATAAAGGGTAGGCGACATTGTGTTAGGTGTGGTTCGCCTTGGTGTGAAGGAACTCGGTATTTAGCTTTGTGCCGGAAAAAGGTTAAGCGACGTTGTGAAGACTTCTCCGCCATAAGGAGTTGGTGTAGTGCTTACGAACTCTCAAGTAGGTGACTCGGGGAGTGGAGTAGGGCAAGGAAGGTGTCCTTGTAGTAGAACCACTATAAATACTTGTGTCGTGGTGATGTGCTTCTTACTCTTTATCTTTCATTACACGTTTATATATCTATCTATCAACGTCCAACATAAACAACCAAATAGATTGACATAAGTCGATCTAAATATTTAAAAGGAAGTTTTAAATTGGTAAAACTATTCAACCCCCTTCTAGTTTTCCACAGTATTATCACTAGTGATATTTGTATTATCACTTGTGAAATTTTGTTTATTTTATATTTTTAGTTTATTTTTTAGATTGTGAGTAGCATTAGGTTATAGTATGATATCATTTTGGGATGGGTGAATTGATGGAATATTGATGCATGGAAGGTGTTTGACAAAATGCCTAAGAGAGGGATGCACAAGTTGAGAAGCAATCACATGTTCCTGTTTGTCCATCATTTCATATATAACCAAATCAAAAATATTTATTTGAATAAACAAGCTTTAGGGAATTAATCAAAGTGAACTGTAGTTATTGTAAATGTGTAATCATATCCTATGTTGCATTAGTTGATGCTTATTTTCATTTTTCTGAATGGCGTCATTTTGAATTATTTTAGTGCGTTTTGTATTTTGCTTTCTCCATCACTCTATATTTGAGGTGATGAAAATTTGATGTAATGTTCTATAATTGCGCAGTGAACTAGAGCTTAAAGCACAAGGACTGCTTACCTTAACAATCGAGAAGGCAAATAATTTGAAAAACATGGAAATGATTGGGAAGTCTGATCCTTATGTGATTGCATATATTCGGCCACTTGAAAAGTTATAAAGAAAGGTTGTTGATTACAACTTAAACCCTGTTTGGAATCATGTAATTCGGTTAATTGCAGAAGATAAGAAGACCGAGTGTGTTGTACTTGAGGTTACACTTTTCTCCTTTTTGATTTTCTGTATTGCTGGTTTCTCAGTTGTATCACAGGTGATATCAAATGTGATATCACATTTGATATCACGGTATGTCGCCTTTCTTTTATTTTGTTGAATCGGTTGTGGTAATGGAGGATCTTATGATATCACAAGCGATATCAAAGTTGTTTGAGCTTCTTCAATTTGTTTTGTGGGTCATTGTGCTTTTTGAATCACAACTGCGCTTGTTGTTGATTCTTTCGTTTGATGGAGCCGTTTTTTTGCAAATTACAATCACAAATAGTTTGGTGATATCGTCTCTTTTATGCCACATACAAAACAAACAAGTATGCTTTTTAATTTGTAATATCTCCTGTGAGATTTCATTGTTTTTTGTACATTTTGTATATATTATCACCTGAGATATTTCTCATTTTAGGTACATGATGGTTTTTGTGCCTTTTAACAGAAATTGACAATCACAGGAGATGTGTTACTGTTGGTTCTAGTTTTCTTAAGAATGAAACTACTGAATCTTGAGTATGGTTACTCCAAGCATTCAAGAAAGCTTTTGTGCGTTATCCGAATACCATTGTAACTGAGCTTCATGGTTTCAAGCCCCGTCTTTGTCAAGATGGTACTATGCGAAAAGCAATTGCAGCTGAGCTTCCTGGTTCCAAGCCCTGTGATTGGTGCTGAACCGTCAAGCTTAATCACACAAGCTAGCCACTTGTGAATGGCTAACCGTAATAAACTTAAACCGCCGAAACCAATACAATGAAGATCGAAAATATAATGAATTCCGGTCGTTAAGTCCCACGGAGACTCAATGGTGTAAACACTTGATCGAGGATAGAATGATCACTAAGGATAGTGATCGATGAGGATTTAGATTGAATTATTACACTCTTGATTGATTGGAATGTATTTGGACACGAAATTGGAAAGCTCAACAATCAAATAAAAGAAACGTAAACGATGATTAAAATACGTAAACGTACAAAATAAAAAGTGAGATTTAAGGAATAAAGACCTAAAATATGAAAATGACATTTTGAAATCCTAAAATAAAAGAAAATTATTAGAAAAGAAAATTATTTTTATAACTATTAATTTAATTATTATTAATTAAAACTATTTTAAACTATTTATAAATAACCTAAAAATAGAAGAAAATACAAAATAAGGCTAGAAAAATAAAATTATGATTGAGAAAAATCTAAAATATTATAAAACTAATTTTAAAGCGAAAAGATATTTTTACACTTTTATCTAATTATTACTAATTAATTATTATTTAAAATACACTTAATTACTAGAAAATATAAAATAAAACTGGAAAATGAAATTTTAACTTGGAAAAATCTAAAATATGATAAAACTAATTTTTAAAACTGAAAAGATATTTTTTATGCTTTTTAATTATTTATTACTAATTATTTAATACTTTTAACTATTTAAAATTATAATAAATACTAAATGATAGAGAAAAATATGAAACTTTTCTAAAAATAACTTAAGGTGACAGAAAACTAAAAATATAAAACAAGATTTGCTTAATAATAAGTCGAAAAGAAAATCAAAAAGGTTAGTGCAAATATTACGATATTTAATCTATGCTAAACTGAAAAATGGATCTCGTTTGTTTTGATTGATGACAAACATGTAACTTGTAATACATAACGTAAAATGTACAAGTTACTTGTAATTACATTTTAAGTCTCAACATACATTCAACACCTCTCGATGTCTCAAGTCCTCGTATGTTACAACACGAGTTCGTACATGTTTGTTATGTGGCATTATGATCAAACCCATTAACAAATCATTTAGAATGTTTAAAATACGTTTAGAGTCACTAAGTATTTTAATAGGTTAACCATTCTATTTGAACCTCATTTTACATTTTGCATTCACAAGTATTTCAAAAGGTAACTAGACATTTTATCAACTAGTTACATAATACATTTTACAAGTTTACTTTGATAAACCTTTAATCTAAAATGGAAATACATGTTACATCATGTCATGCATCATCTTTGAAATCCTTGGAAGATCACTTGAATATTTTGGTTAGATTGACACTCAATATATCAAATGTGATCTTAGTAAGATTTGGTAATATCTTGGAAAGATTTGAAGAAAGATTTTTAGATTTTATGTCGGTACCCACGGCACCAAATTGTATAAAGGACGGAACCCTTTTAAGGGGTCCGTGGTCCGTGGACGCTCACATCCACTTTTGGCTATAAATAAAGCCCATTGTTTTCCCATTTCTTCACCACTTCAAAGCACATCTTCTCCACCTTCTTGCATACATTTAGATCAATCATTAACAATGTAGTAACACACATTAAACACCCTAATGATCATGATCATAATGCTTCTAACATTCATCTTTGTTGTAAGCATACTCTTTGATCAACCAAGGAAATCTTGGAGATCTAGCCATCCCCACTCACCACAAGTTGAAGATCTATCACAAGAAATTTAGGGAACTTGTGATCTTCATCATGAAGGCTTCCTATCAATGGAAGTTCATTTAGAAGTAGTTATTCATATCCATTAGACATTTGTGTCATGGATCATTAGTGTAAACATCATTGCATCATAACAACACTTTCACCAAACTAGATTAGATGGTTTATGTGTTTGTGCCATAAAACACAAGGTTTATTATGTTGGGCCATAAAACATATTGGGAGTGGTTGTACCCTTGTAAAAGAACTCGACATCTAGCTTAGTGTCGGAAATATTGTATAAGCGACGTTAGGTTGGTTCTACCTCGAACTAGAACCCGGTATTTAGCTTTGTCTGGAAAAAGTGTAGCGACGATTGTAAGGTTTTCTCCACGAGAAGGGAGCTTGTTGATTTAGTGAAGTAACTCTCGAGTTGGGTACTCGGGGAGTGGAGTAGGGCGGAAAGGAGATCCGTGACGAACCACTATAAATCCTCGTGTTCGGTTTGCACTTTCCTTTCTTTATCTCTTTACTTTTATACTTGCACTATACTATTGTTTGTGATGTGGTTTGATGTTCATGATTGTGTGACAACTTTGTTTACCATGCTTTATATTAGTCACAAACAATAATTGGTACTTTCATATTATAACAAGCTTCATAGCGATTTGATACTAAAGATCTAAAGTTTTTAAGCGGTAGCGTATTCACCCCCCTACGTTTCCACAATTGGTACCGAGCCACGTAGCTCGTATTTTCAAAACAAATGGTTTTAAAATGAGTACGATCCATGTATCAAATTACCATTGAGCGAAAAATAATATGAAAATGCTTTGCTTGTTATACTTAGAAATTTTGTTGTTAAATGTAACTTTGTATACAAGCTTGAAGGTTTTCTTGAAAAGTAAAATAAAAAAAAAAAAAAAAAAAAAAAAAAAAAAAGTTTGTTGAAAGAACTAGTAAGTATTGTATTGTGTGCTCATAGAAAATTCTGAAGAAATATGATTTTAAAAAGTGTTTGGGATAACTATAAATCTAGTTGAAAAATCACCTCCGTAAATGTTTAAGATAAGTTACATAAGTAGATATATTGTTAAATATGTGTATTATATGTTTACTATGAAATCTAGTAAGTCGCACACGTTTTCTCTATGTCAAATACTAGTTTTGGTGAATCATCTCGGAGGACCACGGCACCAAATCTTATAAAGGCGGATCCCTTTATTTGGTTCCGTGGAATCCGTATGTCAGATGTCACGATTTTTGGGCAACTTCAAAAATCATAACTAATTAACCGTAAGTCCGTGCAGTCGAGCCACCTATCATTTTAAAGGGAATTGAGTCTACTTTCATTTAAAAATACTCTCATGGCCTGAGTCTAATTTTAAATAAGTGAAATAGACCAAATACTACAGTATGTCTAAAATATTGAGTTTCGCTTTAACATAAAAACTCAAAATTTTGAATCAAGCAATTTAAGTTGGTATTCTTAGAACTTTGATACAACTTCCTTTGAAACTAAATAATTTGGTAATATGTTTAAAGGAAACTAATCAAGCTTGGTATACATCGTCATATTTAAGCATAAAATGACGAAAAGTGTCTTTCTTGTTATGATATGCTAAATGACCACTTGTTTATGTTGTTTGCATATATGTTGCTTGCTTATTTTTCAAATTGTTGTTTACACTTGTTTGTTTGCATAATATAAGTGTCAATCTTGCCATGTTATTTATTCACTTGTTTGACGATTTCTTGTTTATGCACAATAGGTTATTTGCTAGATTTTGTGCACTAAGTTGGAAAATTATTTTACCATCGCTTGTAGAATTAGATCACTTCGTTTGCATAGGTTACTAACATCTCGCATAACTTATGAAATGTCATAACTCACTTAGCAATGAGTACTAAGTAAATTAGTCAAGTACTTTGAAAAATGAAGGTGTTAAGAGAGTGTTTGGTACAAGGACAAAAACAATGTTGTATGATGTAATTTATTTGTTTTACTTTGTAGGATGATAATATGACTTAAAACAATGTTGTATGCTAACCGGTTTATGCGGTGGATAGCACAAGTGTGTTATCAAATTTTACCCATTTTCACTTTTATGTGAAAATCGTTAGTATGGTCAAAGTCTATGCTCCACTATATTTGTATATGTGGTATCGACTTTTCTAACTAGAAGTAATTAATGTCACATGTTTTAAGCAAAATTTCGGGTTTGGAAAACTCCCGACACCTAAAAAATGGGTCTGTGAACTTTTCGATGTCCACGGATCGAGCGGCACCAAAATGTTGGTACCGTCATTATGTATTTTGTACCGCCATACACACATGCAGGCGGACCAGGCGGCACCAATTTAAGGGTTCCTACTGTGTAAAGAAATGGTGCCGTGAATCCTACGGGTAAGTTATTGAATTTTACTAAATCCCGTAATCTAATTTACCAAACTTCGTTTCTAGGATAGTTGTTAATGCATATCTTTCATACCTCACTCAACACATCCTCAATGGATTAACTTAGGATGTTTGACATGATTTTAGACACTTCCATCTCATTAGAAACTACCATCTTTGTATGGATTAACATCAAATCCATGAATCCTTAGTTCCATAAATCAACACATTCAAGATGATCATTTTCACACCTTCACTGTTACTTTTCCTCAAGCTTAGCATTTCTTAAAGTAAAATCAAAATGACTAAATCCTTAACCTCAAATAAGCCACTTAAGAAAACCACTAGGATTAGCATTCGATCTTGTTGCTTCATAAACTTGAGCTCTTCATCCTCAGACTCATTACCCCTCAACATCTCATCACCCATTCAAGATGTGAACTTTCTAAACTTGAGTACTCCAACTCCACCACCAAAAATCACCCACCATCATCCAAAACAACTTCACTACCAAAGTCTCCAAAGCTTGTTCCTATCAAACTTTGTGCAACACCACCAACATCTCCTCACCCGTTTGCGGATGACTTAGATGACTTACGAGACTAATAAACTGGACTCATTATTTGCAAAGATATCATACACAAGTCTAACATATGACTATAGATATTGTTTTGTATCTACATGTATTGCCTCACCGGTTAACATGAAAATAATGTGTCATCCTTCAAGACAATAAGTATTTACATCGAGTCATAACTCACACATATGTTAAATACATATTATCAAGTCTTGTTATCCTTGAGTTCAATCTAAGCTTTATAACCTCAACAAATTAGGATTGACAACTTAAGTATTTCATCCGAAATATTCAAGTATATCGACTTACGATTGTAGTCATTAAAAGTCATATCCGAAAAATCAACACCCAAGTATTTTAACAACACATGTTGAAACACTTATCCAAAACAAACAACCCACGGTGCCACTTATCCTCTTTGACACCTACTATCCTCTTCCATCTTTTGGCACTATTAACCGTATTGCTCATGAACTTCCAAGAGTATACTTTAAATCAAACGTGCCCTTTCAAGGTGAACCTATACCTCAGCCCCTAAGCTTCATAGACATAACCAAAACTTCAAGCACTTCACCCGCTAGTTGTAGTAACCAATGAACCATAAGAATTAGTATCCGTACTTTTTGTGTTCAACATCGTGGACAAATAATCAACCTAAGTACTCCCATAGCACAACAAACCCCTACATCACCACATCCTTATTTAGACACACTAGAAGACCTACCACCTAGATCAACCAATCCACCATCCTTGCCATCATTTGAATTCGTTGAGTGTATTGCTCAAAAGCCCTTGTGTCCAACACTTGTCTTGAATCAAATGCACGTTTGAACAAACTCAACCATCCTTTCCCACATATAAGGACTTAGATAATTCATTATGGCTAGAACCTCAACTATCAAATAAGCATGGTGCTCTTGGTAATTGTTGTCAATTTCCACTAGGTATAAGTAGTACTACCTTCACAAATAATCAAAGTATTAGTAATACTTTGTCGTTAAACTTCTGCATAAATTTCGTTAAACTTCAAATCAACATTTTAACAACATATGTTAAAATGCAATCTCAAAGCCAACATCATACACCCCAAGCAACAATGACTCTTGAGGAGTATACATAAGAAACTCGAGTGAATTCCTCTTGTCATCATCTAGTGAATATAATCTTGAGACCAAGTTTATTTAGATGGGACTATCCGATTCAAACACTTTGGCTTCATATCTTCATTTAGGAAAACATGATGTTTTGAAGAACATTATGACTAAGATTCATGCGTTAAGCTTTCATTTTGTTAAAAGGATATTGTATATCCTATGCATCACTCTTGCGACATAAATAGTTGTGTTACAAGAGATTTCATTACACCTCATTAGCTAAATGATCTTGAAACAAACATCTACAAGTTATGTGAACTAGCATATTCAATTCATCTTGTCATACTTGTTTTCATAAGCATGATAACTTTATCCCATGGGATAATCTCATTTGTTGAAAGATACTATTTGTATCTATTTCCTTTCAAGCGTACATCATAACCTAACCTTGCTCAAACCGAGTGCACATCCAAGGTTAAAACTACACAATTTTAGAGCATACACAAGATCTATTGAAGTTGGTAACCTCACTTAGATTCTTGTTAAATAATGTTCCAAAGAGCTTTCTTGAGAACGTTCTTAGTTTAACATATTCTATTCTCTAGTCTTAGATGATCAATTCACATTTAAAGTACAAGATGTCATCCATTAGATCATACAATTAGGCGTGTAATTTGAACAACTTTCGATTCTAAACACAAGATTAAAACACATTGTTTATCAAACACACCATTGTTAAAATTCATGTGTATAACATGACATCTTCATCTCCTTAGTTATATTGCATATTAGTTGTGTCACATTAAGCCAAGTATTGGTAAACTATCATCTTTTATACACTTTAATAGGCAAAAGTAGGAGTTCCCATCTTTCTAACATGAGAATGATTCTTGGAGAATCTATTGCACTAGAAACTCAATTTGACCTAACGGTTGAATTGCTTCACGGAGAGAAGTTGGGTATGTGGAATCACCCGTAAAATGGTCGTGTTTAGCCTTAATTGAGCACCGCTAGTAATAGTCTCATATTCATTCTCCAACTTGAAAAATCTGTTTTCCTATACTTGCCTAAAGTAAGTGTTAAAACATTGATAGTTTTCCTCGCCTTAGGAATACTAATCAAACAAGTAGTATATATGATTTTTCTTTTAAAACCAATTGCATTGCACTTACATGTGTTGATTACATGTTCTTGTTTGATCGATAAGTTGATTTGACATTATCTTAGTGTTTGATAACAAGTCAAATGTGTAAACCTTAATACGGTTTTATCTTTATAATGCTTGTATTGTTGTTTCATGCTACTAAACGTTTAAACCTAAACTTTATTTGCATGATACTTACTTTTGAATTATTTTTAGCATGATTAACATGTTACTTATGAACTCATAATATGCTATTTTGATACGTGATAATTTTGATATGATATATTTGTGTTTGAAAGCTATTAGTTGGCATTCATTACATCTATGTGTAGTACGATCCAAATGATACATGCTCCAAATTGTTATGTCTTGAACATGGCTTGCATGAATCTTTCATCTTGTTTCTTTTGCTTCTTGTCACACTATTTGTTTGCTACGTATGCACATATAATCATCAAAGTGCTTTTGGTATGACTAACTTTTAGAAGCCTTTTATCTTACAAATTAATCACATAGATTATTGTATATCCAAGTATGCTTAAGTGTCTAAGTCTAATGACAAAACAATCTCATAATGAAATGTCTTGAATAAAGTCGTATTCTTGCATATTATGATTGTTTTGATGCTATCTTGTGTGGTGATTTCTTGTCTACTAAGTGCAATGTGTTGTTTTGCTTATATCATATGTTATCATTTGATTTATATCATGTTAACATATTTTGTCACTAACAAATTTGTTTTGTAGGTTGATAACAAATTATTTGTTATCTCACTTGGTTCTAACTTTTATATGCTCATTTTGCATAATCCCTTTTATTGCTACGTAGATTAGTAATATGCTTTATGGGACCCCTACACTTGCATATAGTTTAAAAGCATATAGAATTAAGTTCTAGAGGTTGGCTTTGCATTTTGTCTTTCAACCGACCTCTTTCCAAATCTCATTTTGCTTCCGCTTTCCAAAAATCATCTCCATCATTATTTAGTTATAACAATACTCTAATCATCTTCACTTCCTATTAGAAATCCACATGCCTCATTATACGATCATCTCGTATTAATCGAGAAGAGTGCGTGACTTTAAGGATGAAGTTCATTGTATGCTAACCATCATCCAATAAAACATCACTAAGCTCACCTCTTTCGTTAATACCAAATAACCTCCTAAACACTTTGTTGTCATTCCTTATTTGATACATTACACATTATGTTGGATGTCCACCAATTAAGGGAGAGAAATTCATTCACATAATTGTCTTCATCAAATTTTATGTCTCTTAGACTCTACAATACCAACACATAGGTAAACACCACTTAGCTAAAGCGGTTCATGAAACCACAACTAGTTCAACCTTTTTAACCAATATCTCATCAAGTGAAAACGCATCATGTGTTTTACAAAGCGTCTTCATCTCCACATATAGGATTTTCCTTAAACTAGCACCTTACAACTTCACTATCTAGAACACCATCATAGGATCTTATCCTTTTCTCGCTTATCATGCATGTCCTTGTCGGTTGCAAACGATATATTAATCAAAACGACCATTTCCAACACGTTGGTCCATCCAACTCTCACTTATATGATGTCATTCTCATCCTCATATAGGTACTCATTATTATTATTAGTATTTTCCATATTGTCTTCACTTCTTTTCAAAGTGATAATCATCCATGTCGGTCAAAACCATGCTAATACTACCTTTCCCATTGTCACCTAGAATAGGTCATTTTATAATTCGTGTCAATCGATGAACGGATTTATCTTCATGTTATCACTTTTAGATAGAACACATTATTGATTACTCTTGGGTTAAAGCATATGAGAACTTGCTCAAAACAATAGGTTGTTGGCATCAATAAATCATTCAAATCATAACCCTTATGCATCATTGAAATGCAATGTCCATTCATATTTTTTCTTAGCTTTGGTCACTTGACATGACGAAAGGATTGCATGAGTCCATATTTTTATATTTGCTATACATATGAGTTTCTAACTCCTTAATAGCTTCCTACCTAATCACCACCACCTTCCATCACCACTTTCACTAAATCATCACCATCATGGATTAGTGAAAACTTACTTTGTAAATCTCGAGTCATCTACCATCACCACATGATTCCTACAAGTAAACCGACACCAACACTAGCACCACTAGTGGCACACCCGTGGGAAACTTCATATCTTCTTTCTAGGAACTATTTTGTAGTTTTTATCACATTATATTCTCACTTTTCTTATGATTGTAATTAGGAGACTACACTTCATGAGATCTTTGATTATATCATTTATCACATATATACATCTTATTTTCTTTGTGAAAAGATGAAATATATTGCACTAATGTTTTTCATTGTAGGTTCATCATCATATACACTTGATTGTATATAATTTACTCATCTAAAGATGAAGTTTGGATCAATTATTTTTCTTATTTTAGGTGCTTCTTGACACCATAGAACAAGGAGGAATGTCCTTTAAGCACTCATATTGCATCGTCTATACACTTGGTTGTATATGACATATTTGTCTAAAGACAAAGCTTCTATTATACTAATATTTATTTTGAAGGTTCATCTTGGCCCTAGAGCAAGGGAGCTTCCGTCAAAATTCTTGAGTGCATCTTATATACACTTTGTTGTATATCACTTACTCGTCAATGCGAATATAGTTTTGCACTAATATTTGTTTTGTAGGTTTTAATTATACCACGCGCCTCAAACAAGGGGAGGCGACCGTCAAGGGGAGCATGCACGCATTTAGCATCATTCTCACTTTTCAACAAGCATTTGTGCTTGATAAAAGTGGAGAAAATAGGCTAATATTGCTATGCATTTTCTTTTCATATATTTCTCATAATTTTGTTGCATAAAACTAACCTTGATGTAGGTTAAGCCTCTTAATTTGATCCATGGATCCGCTACCTAACAAGGAACGGATTGAAGTAGACGATTTAACTTCACTAGGGATGATGCAAGCTCGCCTTTTGGGGAGAAATGAAGTTAAACTCAAGGACACGCCCTTTTGTTTCGACAAAGGGGAGAAGAGTGTAAGCGGAGAAGGTAATGTAAAGGTAGTAAGGATACAAGTAACCTTTACATTTTACTTTCTATTACGTTTACATATATTTGTCATCATCAAAAGGGAGATTGTTAGTGCAAATATTACGATATTTAATCTATCTGATCTCGTTTGTTTTGATTGATGACAAACATGTAACTTGTAATACATAACGTAAAATGTACAAGTTACTTGTAATTACATTTGTCTCAACATACATTCAACACCTCTCGATGTCTCAAGTCCTCGTATGTTACAACACGAGGTTCGTACATGTTTGTTATGTGGCATTATGATCAAACCCATTAACAAATCATTTAGAATGTTTAAAATACGTTTAGAGTCACTAAGTATTTTAATAGGTTAACCATTCTATTTGAACCTCATTTTACATTTTGCATTCACAAGTATTTCAAAAGGTAACTAGACATTTTATCAACTAGTTACATAATACATTTTACAAGTTTACTTTGATAAACCTTTAATCTAAAATGGAAATACATGTTACATCATGTCATGCATCATCTTTGAAATCCTTGGAAGATCACTTGAATATTTTGGTTAGATTGACACTCAATATATCAAATGTGATCTTAGTAAGATTTGGTAATATCTTGGAAAGATTTGAAGAAAGATTTTTAGATTTTATGTCGGTACCCACGGCACCAAATTGTATAAAGGACGGAACCCTTTTAAGGGTCCGTGGTCCGTGGACGCTCTATCCACTTTTGGCTATAAATAGAAGCCCATTGTTTTCCCATTTCTTCACCACTTCAAAGCACATCTTCTCCACCTTCTTGCATACATTTAGATCAATCATTAACAATGTAGTAACACACATTAAACACCCTAATGATCATGATCATAATGCTTCTAACATTCATCTTTGTTGTAAGCATACTCTTTGATCAACCAAGGAAATCTTGGAGATCTAGCCATCCCCACTCACCACAAGTTGAAGATCTATCACAAGAAGTTTAGGGAACTTGTGATCTTCATCATGAAGGCTTCCTATCAATGGAAGTTCATTTAGAAGTAGTTATTCATATCCATTAGACATTTGTGTCATGGATCATTAGTGTAAACATCATTGCATCATAACAACACTTTCACCAAACTAGATTAGATGGTTTATGTGTTTGTGCCATAAAACACAAGGTTTATTATGTTGGGCCATAAAACATATTGGGAGTGGTTGTACCCTTGTAAAAGAACTCGACATCTAGCTTAGTGTCGGAAATATTGTATAAGCGACGTTAGGTTGGTTCTACCTCGAACTAGAACCGGTATTTAGCTTTGTCGGAAAAAGTGTAGCGACGATTGTAAGGTTTTCTCCGCGAGAAGGGAGCTTGTTGATTTAGTGAAGTAACTCTCGAGTTGGGTACTCGGGGAGTGGAGTAGGCGGAAAGGAGATCCGTGACCGAACCACTATAAATCCTCGTGTTCGGTTTGCACTTTCCTTTCTTTATCTCTTTACTTTTATACTTGCACTATACTATTGTTTGTGATGTGGTTTGATGTTCATGATTGTGTGACAACTTTGTTTACCATGCTTTATATTAGTCACAAACAATAATTGGTACTTTCATATTATAACAAGCTTCATAAGCGATTTGATACTAAAGATCTAAAGTTTTTAAGCGGTAGCGTATTCACCCCCCTACGTTTCCACAATTAAAAACCAAAAGAGTTGACTATTATGAACTTTAAATTGATCTTAAGCACTAATTATGTTATGTTAAGGTGAAATAAGACTTGTTTGATTGATTTTAACAACTTGTAAACATGAAAACAAGATCAATGATCATGACAATCCAACAATTAATGACAGAGATAAGATCAAATGCAATTTTGACTTTTTGACAAATGACCACTGTTTTTTATGGTTTGTTTGAGTTATTAGGGACTAGTGTGACTCGGATCAACCAAGAACACAAGCTCTATCTGATGAATCGGGTTAAACCAAACACCTTTTATGAGACTGCTTTGGACTTTATCAAAGCAAAACTCAAATTAAGTCCATGACATCGATTGCAGAACTTATATTATCACTTAATGGGACTAAATGAACATTAAACAACCATAATAACAACATTAAACTAAGAAATGACCATGATGCTATTTTTCTTGTCAAAATGAGATTTTATAAACTATAAATTTAAAGAACAACCAAGCGATTTTAATACTCAAATACACTTAACTAAGACTAATGAACATAAAGAACCGAAATTACAACTACTAAACACTACAACAAAGAAATGCAAAATGAACAAAAAGGCTTACAAAGGCTTCCAAGCTCAAAGCGAGAACAAGGACCAATTATCACCCCTATTAGCTTACCACTAAGCTTCTAACCCAAGGCCATCCAAAATCTACCCTGCTCCAGCTGTGAACACCATTTCCATGTGATTTTTGATTTTTCAACTAATTATTTGGTATTTTTGGTGATTTTTCTGTTTTTGATTCTAAACTGGTTTTTAATGTTACTAAAAGCTTGAAGAAGCTTTATAGGAGCTTACATGTGCTATCTCAGTCCATAATAACACCTAACAACAACATTTGAATCATATGAGATTTTTGAAATTTGAAAATATGCATAAACTGGAAACTTGAATGGAAACTGAAATTGATGACTTCAAAAGATTTATTACACACTAACTACTTGAAATACAGAGTTCAAAAGCTAAGAAATACACTGGAATTGAAATTTAAGCTAAAACGACTTAAGAAAATGAAAATTACTCTAGACATCTTGATACATTGCTTCTCTCCTCCTCTTTATAGACTTTTTGAACCTCTTGTTGACCTCTGAAACTATCCCACCTCATCTGAGCCATTGAAATTATCCAACTCATCATTTTTGACAAATGGCAGTTTTGGCGCCAAAAGTCTCATAGCAGGTTTGAGATATTAATGGGGTGGTTTGAAGCAATTAAAGGTTTTTGGGTATTAGTGAAAGTGGAGGGGACAAGGTAAGGTGGGGGGATGGAGTAAATCATGGAAAACCAGCTCTGGTTTTGGTTTGGCGCGTTTTCTGTGAGAAAGATGAACAGTAGCCCGGTTTTGACTTATTTGACTGAGTGGTATTAATAACGGGGGTCCAAGGGTCAAGTCTAAAGGTTCATGGCTCAAGGGGGGTTCAAGTTGGGATTGGGCTAAGGTGTTGGGCTGGACATGGGTTTGAAATAACAAAGGGGTCCGGTTTGGTTTAATAGATATTAGAAGGACCAATTTTGTAAATTTGGATTTTTGAGGACCAAACCTGAACTTTTTCCAATGTTATCAAAAGGACCAAACTTGACAAACTTTGATAGTACAAGGATAAAATTTGATCATTTTCCATTTTAAAATATCCAAGGACTAATTTTGACATTTTTCAAAGTTTAGGGACCTTTCGCCATTTGACCAAAGAATCATTCAAGGACCATTTTAACAACTTAGAATATTTCAGGGACCTTGAATGACAAAACTTCACATTTTGAATTCGAGGACTAGATTTGACAACTTTTAAAACTTGAGGACTAAAGCGCCAATTTTGCAAACTTGAGACATTTTTCATCGATTTTGAACATTTTGCATCTGAAACATATAAAATGCAATTTTGGAATATTTTCAGTATTTTGATGCATTTCTGAGCATTTTTAAACGTTTTGCAGTTTAGATTGTACAAAAATGATGAGTATTTAGACACTCATCACCCCGTCTTTGTCATAAATTAGAAGTTACGTATCTCTTGTGATAAATAGTTGGAATTAATTTTTATGAGGTCTTTGCGAGTTTATGAAGTATTTTGTCATTTTATCACTTGTGATAAAGCATGAAAATGATGAAATGTTTACATCATTTATGTGTTTACTTGTTTCTGACGTGTATCACTTGTGATATTATTCTTTAATTGATATATATGTTGACCTTTTTTTTGCCGAATCGTTATGTTACTCAAAAGAAATGCTTAACTAATCTTATTCTTGTTTGATTTTGAGAATATGCAATTTTTTTATTTTCATAGTTTTATTCATGAAGTCAACGGTATTTTTATCCGACTTTTCATTAATATCACTTGTGATACTCTAATAAAATTACCAAAAGAATGTTACATTCAGATAAACCAAAAGCATTGTTTACAAGTGAATAGAAATTACCATTGTTTACAATTTAAGTAGCAAGAGAAAATTACAATTTAAGTAGTAAAACAAAATTACTAATTGGTGCTTTTGTCTTTTTATTTTCTACAACTTTCTTCTTGCCAGCTTTATGAGCATCCCCTCCTTTTGTCTTCTTGCCAGCTTCATTCTTCTTTTTCTGCAGATGTCTTTGCTTTCTTACATACAGTCTTTGTTGTCAGTTCAACAGTTACTGTTGGTGGTGTTGGTGGTTGTAGATCCTGTTATATCACAGGTGATATCACGATGTTTCTTCGATGTTTGTTGGTGGTGTATCTTTACTTTTTGTTCTTCGTGTTTTCTAAGCTTAAATGTCTAGCAGCGGATTTTGTTAATTTTCTTGGTATTGTTAGCGTTATCGGTGATGATGTTGTTTCTTTATTCACTTCTTCAGTTTGACTTGGTTGTTTTTTTGCGAAGGTGTTTTTCCTTTCACCTTCAACCCCTACTTTTTTGCTTCTTGATAGTCCTCAGTTTTATATTCAAATCTGCATAAGATATATACCATGTTAGTATATGAATAGTTCATTTTTTTTAATATCATACATGATATATAAACTGAAGAAGTATACGTCATCAAATATCATAGGTGATATACTACCAACAAGCAATCATTACAATTGTTGTATCACAGGTGATATACTACCAATAAGCAATCATTACAACTATTGTATCACAGGTGATATACTACAAATAAGCGATCGTTGCAACTGTTGTATCACATGGTGATATACTAACAATAAGAAATCATTGGAACTGTTGTATCATAGGTGATATACTACCAACTAATACTAGAGTCAAATACCGCTTTTAAACATATCAAAGCATGCCCAATCTATCCATTATGCACATATATCTACTACAAATCTAACAAAAGCATGTTACAGTAACAATATTTATTTTAGCATGTTAAGTCTATCATATTATCACAATAGTCATCTAACTTTCACAACAATCCCTCAAGAAACTACTAAGATCTACAAAAACAGCAAAGTGTTCATACATTAGAACAAATATCCGTGTTTTTAGGGATACCAGTATAACATTCTACTGAAAGTATACATACACATTCTTCTGAATGTGTATGTATCACTGGTGATATAACACATAAGCTAAATGTTAAATCAAGTACGCCGCATATATTCAGGGTTAATTCTTCTAAAGGAGACATGCTTATACGTTACAATATACCTTTACTTTTATGAATCTTTGGAGATGGAGTCAAAAATTTGATTGACGACAGAACTACATTTACTCACAATAAATAGTATATCATCAAAACTTTTAGCAAAAAAAAAAAGTTTAACCATGGTTACAAAACAATAACAGTAAAATATCAAAAGTGATACTATACATGACATATAATAAATCTTAACAAGTAAACAAAAAAACTTATCAAATAAAAAAATAAAAAAATCACAAGTGATAATACGAATATCACTAGTGATAATACATATATACAATTCAACTTCAAATATCATTGGTGATACTAAACGTATGATATTTTTCACTCACACATTTCATCAAACACTTAGTGTGCATCCATGTACACAAAGCTTTCTACTCAGAAACTCAACCAAATGTAAACACTAAAAAACACAACCAAAAGCATGTTACAATCACAATAAAAAACACATCAAAACAAATTCATTTTTTTGTATCACATGTATATATATATATTAATAAACAACTAAAATCAACAAAAAAGCAAAACAAAATATTCATAAACACTATCAAAAACAAAAATATAAGAATAAAATCACAACAAATAGTTAATAAATAACAAAATAATGAATTGGAAGTGCCATACCTATTTTTTTTCCGGATCTGGTTCTGATTGCTTTGATTCGTTCATTTTTATGTGTTTTTTTTTATTAACGGTTAAAATTGGATGATTTGTGATGTTTTTGTTTTATTTTGAAGTTTTCATTTACAGAGAGAAAGTGTTATCTGTGTGTGGGTTGGTGGTAGAATGACGAATTTACAATAGTAGTCCTTCCGTGTTTTTCTTCATTAAGTTTTGTTCTTTTGATCCAACGGTGCAGATCTGTTCCTTGGTATGCATCAATTTGACGGTAAGCAAAATAAAGCGCCACTATCATATGTTTAGACTAAGTATCAACTCGAATCTCATACTTCGTGTGTTAACGGACAATATGAAGAATGGCATAAATGACTAAATTAAACCCATAATCTATGAAGCCATCTTTATTTGACAAGTTCACCGAGACTCATGCTCCAAACAATAGCTATTAAACATCAAAAATATTTTGGAGCCTTTTTTTAAATGACGACCTAGACTACAACATAAGTACATAACATTCACTCAAAAGTTTTACTTAAAATCATAATTGTATGTACGTGAGACTCATTATGCAATATATGTGAGACGAATTATGTAATAATAAAGTAAAACAAAGGATAAGCGACTTTGTGCACCTCGAAGTCATACGCTTAAAACGGCGGAGGTGAACTTGGTGTGATGTAATAGCAAGTATACCATTTCTGATAGCAAACGAGTGTACTTGTTATATAAATGCTTATGAGGTTTATTATACAACTTAATCATTTAAAAAAAAGGAGGGTTGTATATGGTTTGTGTGATGGTGGGCTCAAACCATGTGGATTAGTTAGCTATATAGTTGAAATCCATGGTTATCGAGATAAGAAAAAAAAAAAAAAAGGCTTATTCAATCTTATACTACTAATAAGCAATAAGCAATAAGCAATTTAAAATAAGTTTACAATGATCAAATAATAATTTTAGTAATTGCTATCAATGCGATAGAAATTAAGAGTGGATTATTAATTAACATAATTAAATCTACTTTTTAGGCTAAATCAACACTTAGAATAATAACATAGTTATATTGTAATGGCCTAGTGGTAAGGCACCTAACCTCCTCATAATAGGTTTAGGGTTCAAAAAGGGGGAGATTGTTAATACAAATAAGCTGTAAAAACGTTTATTTATATTTTACGATCTTCTAATGTTTTGTCGATAACAAACGTAAAATCATTTTAACGAAACAAATAAAATATGTAAATAGTTTGAGCCAATAGTTTTCTAACACACTTACGTTTTCACATAAAACACTAAAACAATTATAAGTGATTTTATGATTTAGTAATACATATGTACAACAACTAGTGTTTACATATTTGAGTAAATATATACTTAACTAAGTATATACTAAAATGGATAAAAACTAACAAATGGTATTGACCCATAACCCATGGTATTATCCAAACCACTTAACTAGGTTCATTGTATTCATAAGATACATTGTATCTAGCAAGAGACCCATGGATCAACCCATAACCCATGACCCATGACACATACCCAAAATACCCATGGGTAAATAGTGAGCAAGTTTTGCCTATAAATAGTGAGCCATTTCTTCCTTTCAACTTGCCACTCTCACACATACTTTCCCCAAGTATTGTATCTCTCTAACCACTGATGGGAAGGGATCTCTTTATGTAGTTTGTCTTTTGTTTTTGTGTGCTTCTCTAGGTTCCTCGTAAAGGCGAGATCATCACTTCTTGAAGTTGAGCAAGCTCAAGTCCATGAGTTGCCATGCTTCGTCATCATCAAGACTACTGAGGTTCTCTTGTTGATAGTTCTTTCTTCCTCCGTAGATATGTTGTGTTGAAGGCATTAGTGAAGGATGCCGAAGGAATCAAGACGTAAGCATTAGTGAAAGGTGCCAAGCGTTGTGTCAAGAGGCATTAGTGAAGAATGCCAAGGTCGTATATTCGATGAGGTGCATCGTTATACATATAGTAATAGGTGTTTTCAAGGATGGTGATATCCTTGATGGTATTGTAATAAGGAGTGGGTCTCCTTTGGGTTTAGGTGTTGTGAAATGTTGGGTAGTAGTTCCTCCATAGTAATGGAACTAGGTGCTTAGCCTAGTACCTAATAAAGGATAGGCGACGTTGTGATAGGTGTGGTTCACCTTGGAGTGAAAGAACCCCATGGTTAGCCTAGCACCGAATAAAGGGTAGGCGACGTTGTGATAGGTGTGGTTCACTTTGGTGTGAAAGAACCCGGTGGTTAGCCTAGTACCGGAAAAAGAGTAGGCGACGTTGTGAAGGCTTCTCCGCCATAAGGAGTTGGTGTCATGTAGTGCTTACGAACTCTCGAGTAGGTGACTCGGGGAGTGGAGTAGGGCAAGGAAGGTGTCCTTGTAGCCGAACCACTATAAATACTTGTGTCGTGGTTATGTGCTTCTTACTCTTTATCTTTCATTACACGTTTATATATCTATCTATTAACGTCCAACATAAACAACCAAATAGATTGACATAAGTTGATCTAAATGTTTTAAAACGAAGTTTTAATTGGTAAAACTATTCAACTCCCCTTCTAGTTTTCCACAACTGGAATCAGAGGTTCGTTACCAAGTTTCTTAAAGTATGTTGTACTTTAAAAACTTGATACGATCCGTGTATGTTTGAAAACTACAAAGAAGGATTTTTCAAGTCATGTTTTAAAATCATTATAATGTTTATTGTTGGACAATGATAGAATGTTCTAACATTTTCGTTGTTAAATATTCTCCATACTTGGATTTGGGCCTACTAAGAAGATCATGAAGAAACCATCTAAATATTTCTTTTCAATAAGAATGTTTAGCTTTACTCTTCTCACACATGGATCTGGAGATTCCAAGAAGATCACAAAGCATGTCCTCTAAATATTTCCTTCTTTAAGAAGAATATTTAGCAAAGGTATGATCGTTAATTATTTACATGTGTCGTCATTGTTATTAATATCTTAGTTGAATAATTAATCACTTTTAGTAATTACTTAAGTAGTTATCTATATCAAAGCCATCATGTAGAATGGTATTCTTTGAAGTTTTAATTGGTAAAACTATTCAACTCCCCTTCTAGTTTTCCACAACTGGAATCAGAGGTTCGTTACCAAGTTTCTTAAAGTATGTTGTACTTTAAAAACTTGATACGATCCGTGTATGTTTGAAAACTACAAAGAAGGATTTTTTCAAGTCATGTTTTAAAATCATTATAATGTTTATTGTTGGACAATGATAGAATGTTCTAACATTTTCGTTGTTAAATATTCTCCATACTTGGATTTGGGCCTACTAAGAAGATCATGAAGAAACCATATAAATATTTCTTTTCAATAAGAATGTTTAGCTTTACTCTTCTCACACATGGATCTGGAGATTCCAAGAAGATCACAAAGCATGTCCTCTAAATATTTCCTTCTTTAAGAAGAATATTTAGCAAATGTATGATCGTTAATTATTTACATGTGTCGTCATTGTTATTAATATCTTAGTTGAATAATTAATCACTATTAGTAATTACTTAAGTAGTTATCTATATCAAAGCCATCATGTAGAATGGTATTCTTCGAAGTTTTAATTGGTAAAACTATTCAACTCCCTTCTAGTTTTCCACAATCGGAATCGAGGTTCGTTACCAAGTTTCTTAAAGTATGTTGTACTTTAAAAACTTGATACGATCCGTGTATGTTTGAAAACTACAAAGAAGGATTTTCAAGTCATGTTTTAAAATCATTATAATGTTTATTGTTGGACAATGATAGAATGTTCTAACATTTTCGTTGTTAAATATTCTCCATACTTGGATTTGGGCCTACTAAGAAGATCATGAAGAAACCATTTAAATATTTCTTTTCAATAAGAATGTTTAGCTTTACTCTTCTCACACATGGATCTGGAGATTCCAAGAAGATCACAAAGCATGTCCTCTAAATATTTCCTTCTTTAAGAAGAATATTTAGCAAATGTATGATCGTTAATTATTTACATGTGTCGTCATTGTTATTAATATCTTAGTTGAATAATTAATCACTATTAGTAATTACTTAAGTAGTTATCTATATCAAAGCCATCATGTAGAATGGTATTCTTCGATCAATTTGTATAGACTACACTACTAACTTATAATAATGACATTTTGGTTATTCGATAACCTTAATCATTATTCATCACAAAGGGTTTATCGATACCTCATCTATGTCAATAAATATCTATGTGAAACTTCTTATATTATGATAAAATGGGATTTTATTATAATGTTTGAAAAATTCCCCAAGAATTATGACTAATTCTTAGAAAGGGAACCACGTCAAATAGGACTAGCATCAAATCATCAAAACACCAATCACAAGTTTTAGAACCTAAACATCAAAACTCTAGGCATTTTAGAACTCTCAAACCAAAGTTATCAAGGAATGCTTGAGCTGATTTTTGCTGTCATGCCGGATCCCTGTGCTTATACTAGCCGGATCCCAAATGAGAGGGATCCGCGGGATCCGTGCGACAGAAGACAACATAAGTTAAAGAATGATCACTGTGGAAGTTCCACAACTACTTTCCCTTCAAAGACTCACGAACAAAAACCCATTTACTGTTCACAGGAGCAATTTGATCATCTCTCTCAAGCATAACAATCACTTGTGTAAGTTTAATCTTCACTACATTGTTAATTTAATTCCTTGATTTCTAGGATTACAATTTCTTCATTTTTAGAGGTTGGGTTCAAATGGGTTTGTCATAATTTGTTACCACATTGTTTTCTAAGATAATCCAAATCAAAGAATTAACATTGTTAATACAAATTAAACTCATTTCTTGAATTCAATAAAAATGAATTGAGCAAAATTGTGATCAAACCCTCTAGGTTACTATTCACAATTAACACCACATTGTGGTTGTATTGTTTAGGAACAATCATGCCAAGCAACCGACAACAAGATTACTAAGACACCGCTCATTACATACCAATGTACCATAGAAAAGATGGACTAAGTCTGGACGATAGGAAAGCCTTTAAGATGCTTGAAAAGAGACTCTTTCACGAAGGTCGAGTTGTTGAAATTTCGTACTGCAAGCACGACACGGCCATCTCTGCTCTTCTATTGTCCTACAACACCCATAAAAGGTGGAAACATTCACACTTTTATGGCTGTTGTGTTTGTTTATATACGAGGTTTTGTGTCCTCGCGTTGCCGCATGTGTTCTATGAAACATGATGTAAACATACATAGATAGTTAAGGTGTTTCTACATTCACATATCAAATTATGTAGGAAATGCAAGATAGAAAAAAAAAAGTCTATTATTGAATTGTTTAAAAGAATAAACAAAAAGAAAGTCTATTATTCAACTGAAATGGATAGAAGATTTTACAAAAAGATATACATTTGCAGGCTTGCACCCTGCTTTAAATACATGTCACTGTTGTCGTTATCTACTACTGCTCTTGGTTAGCTAAGCTGTTTAACCTATGAACCCCTTGCGGTTTTTCCTGGTTTATTTGTTCCAGCATCTGCCGAACATTGGCTATTATGGTATTGCAGAATCTGGCATGAAAAAAAAATTGTTTATGTCTACATTATGCATGCATAATTTAAACACTCCCCTCAAATAGTTCATATCGAATCCAACATCACGTTCAAAAATTTTCAACTATTAAATTCTAAAAACAACTCGTAACTGATGATTTTCTGGTTTGAAAATATAGTAATCTATTTTTCTAAAACAACGAAACTCTCAAAGAAAGCAAATAATCGAGTTTAAGGTAACTATACACTTACTCCAACCAAGTGTGCTCACTTTAAACCGTATTGAGGTCAACCTTACCACTTTTAGCTATTAGATTTGATACTCCATATTCAATTGTTAAGTTTCTGAGAGATTGATGATCAGTTCGCAACAAATAGCTAATTCCAGATATAAGTTACCCTCAAATGTAAGCCATATCAAACGGATAAACCAGCACGTATCTGCTGCGTTATATCAACCAAACAAAACAGCCAACAAAAACTAATATCATCAAAAAATAAGAAATTGCATATCTTATATCACACTTAAAGTTGTATTAATCGGACGCCCATATCCAATATTGGGTCACCAGTGATCAGAAACTAACTCGTTGCTTTAAGATGCAGAACAGACCTCCGCACCCACCTGGTCTATAAACTCAGCACTAACCTAAAGCCTAAATTCATGTATTGGACCTGATCAGTACTTAAGGCACACATAGTTTCTTATTTGTTGTTGCAGGATATAAGTATGGCAAAGCAAATGGCACTAATAATTATAACAAAACTGGTTATGCACACTTGGCTTAGACAAAATTATAAAGAAATATTAAGCTATCACGGTCATCAATCGTTAGTAAATTACTAATAATGGCAGTTACAAATAAACAAAAATATATCGAATATATAAGCTGAGCAACTGTACCAATTGTGCGCTATAAAGAGGTTAAATTTTCATACCTTTTGGCTATTGCGGCTCGGGTTATTATTAACATGTCTTTGGACATCGTGGCAAACCTAGCAAGCTCAGCAGTTGCATTTGCAGCAGCCGCTTCTGCTTCAGCTGCAGCCACCATCGCAATGGCAAATGGCATTGTATCTCTCGTTCCTAATCCTCCTCACGACCGTTCACTTTCACCTGGTGGCTTATGTTCAGCAGCTGAAACACCATTTTATTGTCTTTGTTCCCTGCAATCACACCAATTTTGGCGCACTCGGGTAATGAATCACCACTTGGACCTGAGGTGCTTGCCACAAAACTTTTCATAACGACCTCCAATAAATAGAAGTTCTAATGGGCAGAGGTGCACTCAACTTATAATTTTGTAAAAGGGAAAAGCTACTAAAGTTTGTTGTTAGACATTATTTATTTTGTTTCATTAATACCATAAAAAGTTATTCAAGTTTCTCGAAACTGATACGAAGGTCAACATTCCTATCTTAATTCATGGATTACTTTAGTGCTTCTATAGGCAATCCCAACATTTGAATTTTTCTCGTCGGTCAAACTTATCATCGCATCAATTAATCTATGTCGTTAGTAGGTAAAGTTTTATTTTAGATGAAAGAGGCTGTACCTGTTGTTATACCTGATGCAAGCACTCTTGAATCTCATGTTCAACAGTACATTCTTTCACCCGACCTGCAAATGTTTGGGAAGGCGCTGGTTTCCATAGCTGCGAATCCTGTGCTTTCCTCGCCACCACATACAAACCTGTACAAAACACCAATAGAAAAGTTTCAATAAAGTTTCACTACTCGTAAGGTCGTTGGAAGATTTTAGTATAGACAGTGTACTGCACAACTTTACATACACATTCTTTTAATTGAAAAAAACAAATGAAGTTCAGTGTAAAGAGAACTGGCCTTTTCTCGATAGAATGTAATGACAAAATGTAGCAAGGAGTGCCACAACTGAGTTGACGACAACCTAACGGAAGAAATGAGCCTTAAGAATTACCTGGTCCACACACCGTTAACAGACCCCACACCCCCTGAACACACACTCTGAACACACATATTGAACCACAAAAACTCTAAATAGTTTCTAATTGATTACGTGTAGATATGAACTAAACATCTTAATGATATGTATACCAAGGATGACTCTAATACTTTATTAAAAATGCCGCGCAGCAACGTGCAGGCAAGCCGACTCGATGCATCTGTTAATTCAATTGATAATTTAAATCTGCAAAGGTAAACTACTAAAGTGAATTTGTAGATTATTCATATCACCTCTGCGTAGGAGATTTTCGGGGTCAGTACCATACCATAATGAATCGGTAAAAGTAAGGCTCAGATCTGCCTATCCATGGGCGACTTTACACACCCGCCATGGCTGCAACCATGTAATATTCACGGTTACCCTGCCAAGATATGGAAATGTGTGAGCCACACTCATGGAAGAGTTAATATGCAGAAAGGATCATCATCGACCGAAAAAGCATAAGGAAAAAAAACTTAGTGTACAAGATACATAAGCCCAATCGTTTCACCCATCAAGGTTCAACAACTTATTATAGCTATAAAGTCATACACGGATATTAACAATATCATCATCACCGGCATATTCCTGCCATGGCTGCAAGCTCACAAAAGGATGCCCTGCCAAGGTGAAATACCATCTCAGTGAATCCCAAAGTGTCCAGCCTGGTTAAATGTTTTTCATCTGAACCGACAAAGGTGCCAAACTCAGCAGGATATGCTTGTCATGGGTTCAACTTTAGCAAGCCTACCGCACAATCACAAATACATACGACCCACCATGGCTGCGAACACGAAATCCTGTTGCCTTGCCAAGATACGGATCGGTTTATACCCGATCTGTCATGGTTGGATCGATTTAACCCATCAAGGTACTCTTCACCCAAACTAAACCAAACTAACTAAATAGCTTGTTAAGGGTTTAATAACCCGGATAAATCCTAAGTTATTAACAATGAAACACCGAGTAATCTCTATTAAGTGCGGAATTTACTTAACAAAGCTAAGAAGAATATAACTTTAACTTTCAATGATTTTATTAATAACTCTAAATCGCTTGTTATGCGATTTTTTAACAACTCTAAAACTCTAAATAATAATCGTACTTTAGGATTCTAAAACATATATCTCTAATACCAATCTAGGGTCCTTTTATAGGCTTAAGGATAACTCTAGTCGGTTTACAATTTGTATCCTTGTACGACAAGTAATCTAAACAAAGAATATTCTAGAATAACAAAGCTTTCCATAAACGAATATAGCAGTTCTTTAGCTTTGCGATACTTTGACTTCGACAATGATTTTTGACTTTTTACTTAGCGAAGACTTTGAATCTTGATGCTTTGACTTCTTGATGCTTTAACAATCTTCAGCACTTTCATATCCCAACAATCCCCCCTAACTTGAATTCTACTTGCTTGACTTCAAGTTCCTTTGTAAACTTATCTTTAACATCTCCATCTTCAAGGAAAGATTGTGTCTTTGACTTTGGATTGTATCTCTGTATTCTCTGTGCTTATATCAAAGTATTCTATAGAAATTATTCTTTACAACATCCTTAATCAGTAATCTTTTCAGCAACATTCTGCAAACTCCATCTTTTTAGCAACATAAGACATTTTGTACATTAATTCGGTTTAAGTTTGATCTATTCTCATCACTTCGGTGTGTAAACTCCTGTGAGAGGTGAATCATTGAAAATTTAATGGATTTTGATGTCTCTTTACCAAAGCCATTAACTCGGAGTAGCCAAATGTTTTGATGTGTAAGATCATGGTACATTGATAACCATATGATTTTTAGCAAATCATCGACTATCAACAGATTTGATTTGTCTTTACCAAAAGTTGTACCCTTTTGGACTAGTTAGTTCTTTCAATCATGGTGAACTAATTACCATATAATGGTTTTCCACGCCTTTACCACAAGCCATTTTCTTATGGGCTAGCCAACTCTTCACATTTCTTGATATGGTGAGTTGATTACCATACAACTTATTAGCAAGTTGTCAACTATAAAACGGATTTGAGATATCTTTACGAGCCGTTTGCTCATGGATTAGCCAATCCTTTTGTAACCATGGTGGATTGATAACCTATTGTTGTTACCATCTCAAAACCATTTATTTCTTTTAACCTTTGTTTCAAAATATTTATTACTTAACAAAAGTTTTCCATTTCAAAATCATTAAGCGGTTTAAAAGCGCAAGCGATACTTTGAAGAAATCTTGTTTGATCGCGATACTTTGAATAAAATCTTGATATATCAAAATAATTTATTCAATAAAGATTCATACCGGTTATTCATCATCATCATCGCCATAGTTGTCCATCGATAAACAATTTGATGACCGTAAGTGCGGTTTCATTATCTTCTTCAACTTCCATTCCATGCTCTAGCATTCTCCTCATAAGATCGATGTAGCGGATATCTTCTATCTGCTAGCATGTGAATCATAGTCCCATCTTCTAACTCTAGAACATGTACTCCAGTTCTTCAAAGAATCTCCAACTTATAATCTCCCATTCTTCTTGGTTTTCCAAATCTCGTGTGCTTGTTTCTTGATTTCCCAAACAGTTGTGAGATCTCCAAGCAAGATTAAACCAACTCCTTACGATGGAATGTGTTCAAAGTATTCTTGCACCAAATGATATAGATGAAATAAATCCTCTCTATCTATTATGTGCAATAGATCCCATAGCATATTAAACACTCTGAGCTTTCATCTTCTCTATGAAACATCGATAATTTCCATCTTTAGATTCTACAACTTCAAAAGTAGTTATTGGAGACTTTTTCTTCTTCTTTTGTCTTCTTTTCGCATCGACTTTAGAATACTCAAATTCTACAACTCTTAAGTAATTCCTTAGTTCATCATTAGTATCGATCTTAATTCAACTTTCTTTGATGGTCATTGATCTTCAACTTGATTGTTCTTTTCTTTTAAGCTTTCTTTTCTATCATCTTCTTTATGAGCATCATCATCTTTAAAATCTTTGATACTATCAACATTCTTCGATAAGCTTCTCTAACGACTTCATATAACTCTTTCATCTCAACATAATTCAACTTATTCAATCCAATATATCCTTGACCTTTTAAATAAGCCATCATGGCATTTCTTTCTTTTGCACGATTTGGTCTTCTTGGTAGAGCGAAAGCAAATAGGTGACTTTAATGTTACAAAGAACTTGACATTCAATTCTTCTTGCAATTTCTTAGTCGCTTCTCTATCCTTAGCTTCTTCAATATCGCCTTGACATTCAATTCAGCTTGAAATTTTCTAGCTGCTTCATCATTCATAGCAATTTGAGCAGCCCTAATTTGTGCTAAAGTGAGCTTCTTCTTCTTTGTTTCTACCATCTTACCTTTTCCTTTATCTTTTGGATCTACAACAGGTTGAGAAACTTGTTGTTGTTCTTCAGTAACACCAGGAATGCTAACACCTATTGGTCTTGATAAATTTTGCAATATTTCAACAACTTCTTCATCCATAACATCAGTGTGCTCAACCACAGGTGTATCAATCTCCTCTTCATGTAGAATAGTAGAGGGACCAGCTTCTTCATCAAAGTTTAATACCCTTGGTGTAATTAGTTCTTGTCGAGATGTTTCTTGAAGACCAAGACTTTGATCGTGACACCTTGATCATCGATACCTTGAACTCTAATGCTTTCTTCCTCGGTACTTTCAATATGAACTTGCACTTTAGTACCTTGAGGTTGATCATCGGTACCTTGAGGTTCACTTCTTCTTCATTCAAATTCTTATCTTCCAATTTCCTCCCAATTGGAATGAAGATTGCTTTTAACCTTTTGCTTTTGGTCTTCTTAAACGCCTTTCTTTGCTTCTTTTTAGCTTTGACCCATAACTTTGTGATGTTTAACTAAGGGCCAAACAGACTTCTTGAATCTTCTAAACTTGACCTTCAACTGTGCTATCTGTGCAACTTGAGCTTCAGTAGTTTTCTTCAATCTGACTAAATCTCTTGTCAGAACATAGTTATCCAATACTAATCCTACAGGGGGTATAGTAGTTGGAGCTTCTTCAGAAGATAAAAAGAAAATAGGAACATCTTGTTCTGGTGATGCAATAGGAGGAGTAGGATGGTGGGATGAGGTAGGAGAAACTTCAGTACCTTCATTAACATCAGTACCTTGTGAAGCAGTACCTTGTGTTGAAGTTTCTTGAGATGCAATAGTTTGAGAAGCAATACCTTCTCCTTCATCACTAGCATCAACCTCATCTCTAATAGCTTGAAAAATCTCCATCATTGAAGCAGTCAATGGAGTGTTCCTTCCAGTGAATAAATCACTCTTCCTAGCCATCAATGTAAAAATCTTGGCTGGTTGTACCACAACAGGTAATAGACTTGTAGGCTTAGGTACATCTGAAAGTTGTTTATTCAAGAAGACTTGAATAAATCTCGGATACATTAACCATCTTGATCCATGAGAGATGTGTGAGAGCATTCCATCTAAGATTAGCCTTGAAAAGTTGAACATACGATTTGTAGCCAATCCTACCGGTCACGGATGCAATGTTTGAACCAAATTGCTCCCAAGAAGTACTTTTAGAGCTGATACAATGAAGAAGAACATGTACCAAATACTTCCAATGTGGACTGAACAAGGGTTTCTTGAATGTTGTTGTATCAACCAAAGACCCTTCATATCCAATATCTCTCAGTGTATCCCAAAGAAGCTGTTTATCAAACCGAATAGCTCCTTCTGCATCATCAAACAATAAATCTTCACGAATTGATGCTTCAGTAATCTTGACAAGCCTTCCAACAACTTTAGCTTGAATATAAGATTCATCATTCTCCACATGTGTCCTTGCAGTTGCCCAAAACTGCTGTATCCAGGGTTCAATAATATCAGGTTCCACCAAAAGCGCATAACTGATTGGTGAACCAATTAAGAAATCAATTATGTCATAAAAGATGACATTAGCCTCGGTTTTATCTAAATTCGCCACCATGTTGTGTTTAGAAACTGTGTGTAGGTTTGCCATGGATGATTGAAAAAGATATGGAGTCTTGAATACGGAAGTGTGTGTGAGAGAGAGAAATATGGAAAAGATTGAAACGAATAAAGGAGAGAGGGAAAATCGGAAAGTAGTTATTTATAGGTAGGATTTGAAAAATCACAACCCATAATAACAAAGTTACCGTTAGTGTGTTTTACCCCTCAATATTACCGTTAGAACAATACTTTAATAAGACAAACAGTTCTTTCCACGTGGGCAGTACTTTCCCAAGCAGTACTTTCAAAGCAGTACTTTCATAGAACAAACCAGCAGTACTTTTCCATCTTCTTCTCTATTATAACAAACACTCCATGTGGGCATTGGATTGCCTCCCCTTAAGTAAAGCACAGGACTGTCTAACTAACTAACCAGTCCTCCCCTTAAATGTAGATTAATAATTAATCATGCCAATACTCACCACCAAGTGATTAAATCTTGAAACATCAAATCCTTTGGTGAGTAAATCAGCTACATTATCATCTGTATGCACCTTGACAACATTAATGAGCCTATGCTCATAACAATCTCTGATGAAGTGGTGCCTAATCAGATGTGCTTAGTCTTGGAATGATAAACTGGATTCTTCACAATGCAAATAGTACTCTCATTATCAATATTGATAGGAGTATTCTTGAAATTGAACCCATAATCCAATAGTTGATTACGCATCCACAAAACTTGTCCACAACAACTTGCGGCGACCATATTACGCTTCGATGAGGATGTTCTTTGCAATTGTTTGCTTCTTACACCGCCATGAAACTAATCTTCTTCCAAGATATTGGCATCCTCCAGTAGTTGATCTTCTGTCATAGTTGTCACCTGCATAATCACTATCTAAAAAAGCTTCCAAGTGAAAAGGTGAATCCTTTGGATACCACAACCCTAACTTTGGTTGTTGTTTCAAATAACTGAAAATTCTCTTCACTGCATTCAGATGAGAGATCTTAGGTGAGACTTGATATCTTGCACATAAACAAACAGCAAACATGATATCATGCCTAGATGCAGTGAGATACATAAGACAACCAATCATTTATCTGTACAACTTGACTTCAACAGGTTGTCCATCTTCATCCTTGCCCAATGAGTTGATAGATTTAATAGGTGTAGTAACAGGCTTCATTGCATCAAAATTGAACTTCTTAAGTATGTCAGATACATACTTGTCTTGACTTATGAAAATTCCTCCTTTGACCGCTTAACTTGAAGTCCCAAAAGAAAGTTAACTCACCCATTGAACTCATTTGAAATTCATTCGCATCGACTTCTCAAACTCCTTGACCATAGATTGTTTTGTAGCTCCAAATATGATATCATCTACATATACTTGAACCAACATGATATCCTTCTTGTCTCTCTTGATAAACAAAGTCTTGTCTATAGCTCCTCTCCGTAACCATGTTGCAATAAGAAGGTAGAGAGCCGTTCATACCAAGCTCTAGGTGCTTGATGTAAGCCATAAAGAGCCTTAACAACTTTGTAGACTTTGTTTGGATGTGTAGGATCTTCAAAACCGGAGGTTGTTTAACATACACCTCCTCGTAATCTTGCCATATAAAAGGCACTCTTGACATCCATTTGATAAACACGAAATCCCATATATGATGCAAAAGCAAGGAAGATTGAATTGCTTCAATCCTTGCTACAGGAGCAAATACTTCATCATAATCTACTCCTTCTTCTTGTCTCGTAGCCTTGTGCAACTAACCTTGCCTTGTTCTTGATAACATTCCCTCTTTCATCTCTCTTGACTCTGAACACCCATCTTGTACCAATGACCTTCTTTCCATCAGGTAGATCACATAATACCCAAACTTCTTGAAGTTTGAATTGAAGAAGTTCTTCTTGCATAGCTTCAACCCAACTCTCTTTAGTTAATGCCTGAGCTATGTTTTTGGGTTCTTCTTGAGAGATAAAGCAAGTGAACAGGCATGTTTGATGGTCCTTATGATTTAACCTATTTTGTTTATAAACAAAGCTAAGCAAAGCATTATGTGGTGTAGAAAATCCCTTAGCTTTGTTTCTTGTCATTACTCCAGAAGTAGAAGGACCAATGATTTGATTAGCAGGATAATTCTTATGAATTCTTAAGATAGGAGTCTGTGGAACTTCATAATTATCACCCAAATTAGTGAAATCAGCATCTTCATTAGAATATGAGAAAATACCTTCATCTTCAAACTCATCATTAGTATCTTCTAAACCAGGCATGGTTGGATCATCAAAATCATCCAAAGTGCTGTTAACAGGTGCAACAGTACTTTGATTGAAAGTACTGTCACCCAAAGTACTGTGAGTGAATTCTGCAGTCTTGTTCTTTTTCTTTGCTTCTTCATAAGCTCTTCTTTGTTCATCATCAAAAGAATGTGCTATAACATCTTGAAAAAGCATCTGATTAAGTTCATCTTGAATAGATTGATCCTCAGCAGACAATGAGGATTTTGGCTCATCAGTACTTTTCTTCTGCTCAACAGTTTTAGGTTCTTCATCATGAACAACATCAGGTCTAATATGGACTCCATGAACAACATACTGTAACTCTTCTCCATTGTGTACATGTTGATTTTCTTCTCTAACAGGTACATAGTTCATAGAAGGAGTTAAAACTTCAAGATCAAACATCCAATCGGGACCTTTACCCTTATGATTTTCTTGATCTTCTAAAAATTCAACATGAAGACAATCTTGAACCTTCTTGGTGACTCTGTTGTACACTCTAAAGCCTTTGCTGTTGGTGCAGTACCCTAATAAGTATCCTTCTTTTGACTTGCCATCAAATTTACCCAAACTATCAATTGTATTAAGAATAGTGAGAGGGTATCCAAAAGGTTTCATAAAACGAATGTTGGGTTTGTTTCCCATCGACAACTCATAAGGTTTCTTCATCGAGGTTTGGTGGTGATACTCATTAAGCACATAACAAGCGTGACTTACGGCTTGACCCGAATTGAATAGGTAATTGTGAATATGCAAGCATTGTTCGGGCGGCTTCAATCGAGTTCTATTCTTTCTCTCGCAACATCATTACATTGTGGTGTTCTTGCAATCTTGAACTCCTCTTGATCCCTTTGTTAGCACAAAATTCATCCATAAGCTTGTTCTTGAATTCATCCCATTGTCACATCTAATACCTCTAACCTTGAGTCTCGGTTGGTTTCAAGTGCTATTATAAGATCATGAATAGCATCAAAAGTATCATCTTTAAATCCCAAGAAAATACCCAACTGAATCTCGCAATCATCGGTCACAACCAAGCAATACTTTTTCTTGTTTAGACTTGTAATGAAACAGGACCAAACAAATCCATGTGTATGACTCAAAGGTTCTCTAACTTTCTTTCCTCAAGCTTCTTGCATGAAGCTTTGTGTTGTTACCCTTCTTGCACGCCAAACAGAGTGATCATTCTTGTAAGTCTTTGAAGGTAAACCTCTAACTAAATTTCCTTTGACCAATTTGTTGATATTCTTGAAATTTACATGGCCCAATCTTCTATGCCAGCGATGTGCTTCTTCAGTGATGCCTTTGCTACTAAACATGTAGCTCTTTCGGAAGAGTGAAGACTCTTCATATCCAAACTATACACATCATTGGTTCTTGGCACTTTCAGTATCACCAAGTTATCATCATAAAGCTTGAATTCAGGTGAAAGTATGAGACATTCTGTGTTAGTGAATAACACAGGGTGCTTTTTGTTACAGATTTGAGAGACTGACAAAAGATTAAACTTGAGCTCCTTCACATATCTAACATTCTCAAAATCTATGCTCCCTGTCTTGATGGTTCCTTTTCCACTAATTCTACCTCCACTAGCATCATTCCCAAATGCAACTCTTCCTCCACAATATGGCTTAAAATCGTGTAATCTCCTTGTCTCTGTCATGCTTCCGGAGCAACCACTATCCACAATAAGATGATCTTTAAGCTCCTCTTACGGGTTGCCCCGCACAAAGATACAAAGTTAGTGTCTTTTAGGAACCCAAGCCATTCTTGACTTGTGTTCCCTTGTGGAGTAACATACTCAAATTCCTTGAGTATGTAATCTTCACGATTTTGTAGACGAAATCAAGCATTATCTTTTGTTTTAAAACTTGTGGTGGATTTTCAAAAAACTTTCTTTTCAACAAAATCTCTTTTCTTTTCCAAAAATCATCTTTATTCACACGATTACTTGTTAAAAGTACTATTTGTTCATCATCGATTACTTTCCTTCTTAACCCATTTAGTTTTAACCACGGTGTAGAGTCCCTTGATCTAGCTACTTTCTTGGGTTGTAACACCTTCTAGATTGATAATAATTAGATCTCCTAGGGTTCCTATTCCAAGAGGTGTTTGGTGGCCGAGCGAAGACTTTGAGAAAGTCTTGTATTTTGCTAACAATACCTTGAAAAGTGTTTGAAGGTCTTGGAGGTTTTAAAAAGGTCTTCTCGGTAAGGGTACCTATAGTCTCGTGAGAAGTTTCTATGGTTAACCCTATGTGAATGATTCCAAGCTGGTCTAGTCTCCCTTGGTTTTTGGTTGACAGTTCTGTTCTTGGGAAACTTACTTAGGTACTCTGAATGTAAGTCATAGTCCTTAATCAAATGATCATGACTAAAACAAACAAAACATAGTTTTTGATCTGTAATCCCAAAATTTCTTCTTCTATGTGTATGACGAAACTTATCCTGTCTTCTAGGTGAATGATTAAAACTGTTTTGACCAAAATTATCCCAACAAGGTTTAGCATTATTGTGAAAAGGTTTTCTTAAAGGTACTACTGAAAGTGTAGCAGTACTTTGAGGTGTAGCAAGCTTTGAGGTGAAAGTCTTGCTTGAATTTTAACATCATCTACCTTAGGTGTCTCAACTGTTTCTTTTGGGGTTTCGAGCCTATATTGACCAATAAGCTTTTCCTAAACTCTAGGTTGTCTACACCAAAGCGAGAAACATCGGGTCTAATAGGTTGATGACTACCGGTGGGATGTGGGACAACATGATAACCCTTGTCTTTCTTATATTCGGAGGTGGTTCACTAAGTGATTCCTCATTACTAGATGTGTCTATATAGTTAATAAGTTCATCATCACTAGTGGTTATATCCTCAAAATCAAGGTCATCCTTATCACTAGGTGGGTTTTCGTCTATGCTCTTGAAATCCATACCAAAACCTAGTCCGGTTCTATTGTAAGCCCTTCTGTTTTTCATCATAAGTGACATGAGAAAGACCGATTCTTTCCAGCACTAAACTTTGCTAACAATTCATCTCTCTCTTAGTCGGTTTCTCAATTTGAAATCTTACAATTTAACTTCCATTCACTTAGTTTTAACCGATAATCCTGTTGTTCATACTTTTCACCCAAGCCATTTCATTATTTTCATGTGTTATTATTTTGGCTTCCATAGACTCTAAAGTAATTTGATAACCGACTACCTCGGACCTAGCCCTTATACGGTTATCTCTTTCAGTTACATAGCTACTAAGTACTTTTTGATAAAAGTCATGACACTTAGAACATACCTTAGAGATAGGGGGTGAGCTTGGTGAAGTGGCTACCATAGCAAGTAGAATAGGATCATCTTCACTCTCCATGCTCTAATCAAAGTGTCCATAACCATCTCTAGACTCCATAGCAACATGTCCAGGTTCCTCATCAAAAGCTGTGCTCCAGTCAAACTCTTCCACTGATTCCTCCACAGCTACCATAAAGTAGGTTACTGGTTCATCATCAAACTCGACCTCTAGTCAACCTCGATAGATTCTCTTGAGCAACCAAAGCTTTTGTTTCATGGTTGGAATTTCTTTTAGCTCAAGTTTTGGTTTCTCATCATCTGTTTGCTTGATATTTAGCAAACACGCATTCCTTGCAAAGTGTCCGATCTTTTGACAATTGAAGCATTCAATCTTGGACTTGTCAAAAGTGATTCCTATTTTGGTTTGAAGTCAATGCCTCTTCCTGTCTTCTTCATAAACTTCCCGATCCTTGCGATGATCATAGCAACTTGCCACCGATATCAATTTCTTCAAGAGCATCCTCTTCAATTTGTGAGAGATCTTCTTCATAAGTGACATGCAAAGTAGCTTGTTGTGCAAAGAAAGAGCATCGACTTCATCCGAGTGGATGGTAGGTGTTGGTGTGGCTTGTTGAGCAAGGTGGGGTAGAATAGGCAACAGTGCTTTGAGCAACAATACTTTGAGTAGGAGAAGCGATACTTTTAGTAGAATCGCCTCTATTTTCGAGATGACAAAAGGCAATCTGTGAGATTTTGAACTAGTTTGGCCATTTATCTCATGCTCATACACCTTCGGATGATTGTAAAGATCATCAAAGTCCATAACATCCAAACCAGGTTGTCCTCGATCATTGTAGCAATCACATGCCATGTCGATGGCAAACTCCTTAAGAACTTTAGATTAGCATCTTCAATGAAACCTCGCTTTGTATAGCTCCGGCATGCTTAGAAGATTTTGGAATCATCATAAGCAACATCAAGGCCTTCTCTTTCTCCAACGATGAATGTTTCAAATTTACCTTGATGATTTTGTGCATCTTCTTGGAAGCATCATTACCTCCAAACCTTGTCTTGAGAGCAGCCCAGAGTTGCTTTGCATCTTTAGCATCATGGAATTTGAGTAGATGACCATCTGGAATAGAAGACAACAGTATATTGAGAGCCTTCTCTTGATTTCTTATTGTTGCTGCAGGTAAGACAGCCTTAGGTGCTTTGGGTTGTCCAGGAACATCAATAGGTTCTGGAACGACTTCATTACCATTGACAATTACATTCCATAGTGCATGGTCTGTAATTGCAATGTACTGCCTCATCTTCATGCTCCATAGGTCGTATTCTCCCTTCTTAATGATTGATATTACGAGGTGAGGTGATTGATGGTGGTGGAGCGACTTGATCGACATCTTTAGGTTTTGTTGTTAACTAGGTTTTAGGGTTTCTTCTTAGTCAGAGTTTCCACACAAGCTCTGATACCACTTGTTGGATCGATGTACTCTAACCAAACTAACTTAAATAGCTTGTTAAGGGTTTAATAACTTCGGATAAATCCTAAGTTATTAACAATGAAACACTGAGTAATCTCTATTAAGTACGCGGAATTTACTTAACAAAGCTAAGAAGAACATAACTTTAACTTTCAATGATTTTATTAATAACTCTAAATCTGCTTGTTATGCAGATTTAACAACTCTAAAACTCTAAATAATAATCGTACTTTAGGATTCTAAAAACATATATCTCTAATACCAATCTAGGGGTCCTTTTATAGGCTTAAGGATAACCCTAGTCGGTTTACAATTTGTATCCTTGTACGACAAGTAATCTAAACAAAGGATATTCTAGAATAACAAAGCTTTCCATAAACGAATATAGCAGTTCTTTAGCTCTGTAGTACTTTGACTTCGACAACAGTACTTTGACTTTTTACTTAGCAGTACTTTGAATCTTCAGTACTTTAACAATCTTGAGCACTTTCATATCCCAACAAATATCATCATCACCACCACATACATACCTGTACAAAACACCAATAGAAAAGTTTTAATAAAGTTTCACTACTCGTAAGGTCGTTGTAAGATTTTAGTATAGACATTGTACTGCACAACTTTACATACACATTCTTTTAATTGAAAAAAACAAATGAAGTTCAGTGTAAAGAGAATTGGCCTTTTCTCGATAGAATGTAATGAGAAAATGTAGCAAGGAGTGCCACAACTGAGTTCACGAAAACTGATAAGGTTTTAAAATGTACCTTTTTGAGGGGTCGTTTAAGCCCTTATTTGATCACTTTTGTATCCGTTATTACTTAATATCATTCCTTTTCACTTTTTAGGTCTCTTGAAGGGAAATTGCTGGAATGACACTTATTTGGACGAAATGGCGCGAATATATGAAGAAAATGGCCAAAGTCAAGAATCGAGACACTCAAGTCTTTGAATTACAAAGGGATCGGCGTCGGGTTATACTGCGACGCCGTCAAACAAGTGTTGTGACGATACAATAGCCAAATTGCTTATTTTCAAGTGACGGCTTGTTTTTAAAAGAGTAGGGCGTCGCAGCTCGACGGCCTAGATTTGATCCGGATGGCGTCGGAGACTCAAAGCGGCGTCACGGACATAAGGTGGCCGTCACAATGATAACGTGGCCAAGACGAAACCTAATAATGGCGACCGACGGTCACAAATTAAAGGTGGCGCGCGTCGCATGAGTAATATTATATATAGAATCCGAATTTTTCGATTTCGGTGTAGTTTTGTGGAGTAAAAACCTAAACCGAACCAAGGTGTCTTGTACGATATTTTAGGGTTCCATACCTATCTTACATCAAGATAAGTGTTTTACTTCATTAATTTAATTATGTCTCCAAGTGATTGTGTGTATGCTTGCATGTTCCTCATATCCGGCTAATTTACTTGTGTGTTTGCTTAGGTAATATGAAACTTAGTTATTGAATATTAATTGGTTGTCTCTTATCCTAATTGTAATTGACCTAGTATTGCGATAGGTCATTCGTTGTGTTATTAATGCTTGATTGAATCTTTGTGGAACCTTAGTTTATAATCACCTAGAGTAATTGTAGGCTAAACACCCAAAGAATACCTTAGTGTTAAGTTTATGAATCCTAGCGATTTTGTAGCCTTTAACCTTTGGTAGCTTCAAAGAGATAGGGATAAACACATACCCTACAACCTTAGAGAGACAAAGCGATTAGGAATAAGGACGTAACAATTCAACCATCAATAGGAGATAACTAGGGAATAATAAAACCTAAGCAAATACATTTTTAATCATCATACGAGCACACAAAAAATAGACGTAGACTACATACACCTTAGTTTAGATAATTAGATAGTAGAAGTAATCAGTAGAAATACTAACCCCCAAATCCAAACCCCAAGATTCGTACCTTTCAATTTCCTAAAAAAAATATAAAAAGATAAAAAATAATCTTCCTCAACCCCAACCTTAGCGTAGTAACTTCTCACTAGCATTCCAATTCCCCTAGAGAACGATATCAATTTCCGTGGCTTACCCTAATACTACACTACAACGATTAGGTTCACTGCCTAGGGTGTTGAAAAACATGCTCGACGAAAAGGAAGTTCCTTTGACCTCGAACGCGTTGTGTAAGCGTATCAAGTTTTTGGCGTCGCTGCCGGGGAATAGAATAGCTAGTTAGTAGTCCACCTCGTTTAGGTTTCTTTGCTTGATTCCTATAAAGTAATTTTTTTTTTTTCATTTTTAGCTTCCTCGTAGTCTATCCCCCTTCTTCGTGACCTTTGTTCGTAACCCATCACTTTTCACTATGGAAGGTGATTGCTCATCAACCAACAACCCACCACCGAATAAATCACTTTCAATCAAAAACCAACCCAATGACCAACACAACCGCCGAAACCGTTATGTGAGTAGAAACACCGATCTTCAAGATTTGCAAAAGATATTTGATAGTACAATTAGGGATGCTGTTGAGAAAGTGGTCAGCGCCTCTGTGATTGGCTCTATGATAGACAGTAATTTGGAAAATGGCTTAGTGAATAGAAATGTGAATGAGGAGGATAGTGCTTATTTCATCCTTTATCCCACTAAGGAAGAGGTTGCTTACCATCAATACATAATCGATAATCCCCGATCACCCATCATTAGGATATGCCCAAAGATTAGGAGAGGAAATCCTTGGAACCTCAAAATTCCTTGTATGATCGGATATAGGAGTGTCGAGCACGCTTACATAGATACGGAATCTCCCATTAATGTAATGTCATCAGCTGTTTATAATGACATTATGAATGAGCGACTTAAGATTAGGAGAGACCCTAAGTATCCTGGTGGTGTTTGCAACTTTGTGGGAAGAGTCAAGGATGTACACGTCTTTATAGGAAATTTCACCTACCAAGTTGATTTTGTGGTCCTAGAAGATATGGGATGTGTCATTGACTACAGCTTATTCCAAGTAGTGCTAGGGAAACCGTTTGTTGAAACATCTAAAATGAGCCATAACAAGTATGATGGAACGGTTAGGTTTAAGGAAGGAAAATATGAGATCACTTATAGGATGCCTTGGAAGACGAATGAATATGGCCATCTATCCCTTTTTGAACAAGACAACATTAAAGATTTTGAGGACAAAAGCAAGGACGATGTTGAAAAAGGTTTTAAATTCATGTGGGAAAGGAGGAGGCTTTATTATAAGGATTGCTTGACCCTAGGGCCTAGGTATAGAGTCGATAAAAATTTTGTCAACATGATAGAATTCTCATTGAGGATGCAAAACGAGACCACGTAGGGGCACGACTTCGAGTCTAGCTACAAAACTCATAAATAAAGAAAAGCGCTTCGTGGGAGGCAACCCATGCTTATTTGTTTGCTTGTTTGTGTGTCGTGTATCTTTTATGTACTGTTTATTCTCATGTTTAAATTTGTAAAAATGCTTTATTTTGTCTTTAACTTCGTCTTAATTACATATAAAGGTATTTTACATAAGGGATAAGTGTAGGAGGATTACACACGTTTTCAAAAGAAACGTAAACATGAGAATTACAATTGTTTAAAAGATATACATGTGTGTTTGTTCGAGTCAAATGCTTGTATCGAGTCATAATGGATGTTTTGCGTGAACTTTTCCAGATTCTAAAGATGTAAATTTTCCGAAATTTTTCGAAAATCGCAGACCGCTTTTGTCGATAACCTCACGGCGTCGGGATCGCAACTGACGGCGTTAGGAAGGAGCGAAATAACGATTACTTTTCTCGTTTTCGAGCTACTTATAAATTTTGGAATTTTCGGTCTTAATTTTCCGGAAAATCAGAAACATCCATTCCACAAGCATTATATCCTAGTTTAGTAGAGTCATATATATATTATTACCGCCGATTTTACGCGAAGGTTTCGTTTGTTTTCTTCAAGTGTGCAGGTTTAGTTTACCAAGAAGAAGATACATAAGATGAGGAGGAGCTTTTAACGCAAACATTCTTCTTGAAGAAAGATGTAACCACCACTTTACACGGATCATACCGAGCTAATCAGGGGAGTACTAGTTTCTTTCGTCTTTAATTACCTTCCATTATCATAACTTTGATACTTTCGAGGAACATTGGGGACAATGTTCAGTTTAAGTGTAGGGAGGGAAAATAAAACGGGAACTTTGAAACTATGCTTATCCTTGATTATTTGCTTTGTCCAATTGCATTTGTGTAATAAACCATGAGAAATATCGGTCAGGGTAATTTTGGCACCAAATTTAAAATTTTTCATGACATATAGGAGTGGGCCATTAGTCTTAATAAAGCGTCTCATGGATAGGAAATTATATGACTAGCACAAAAACCCTTTACCACCTAAATTCCACCCAAAAATGTGAGGATCGCCCTTAGATTAGTAGGAATTAAAGCATTCATCTTTAATGATTAGAGTGTGAACCGGTAGTATAATAGATTCTAGAACTTGTTTTGTGATGCATCCCGAGATCGCTAGTAAGACTACACTTGTGTAGTTAGGAATAACTAAATGATAAGAGGCATTAGGATGACCCTTGTTTGATACCCGTAATATAATTACTTCTTCCACATCGGTTGAGTAATTCCCCACACCCTGCGTTGTACTCATCTTTAGTACACGATACCCTAGTTAACCCCTCGAGCCTATCCTTTTTCGTGGTTCTCGTGATGTTTCGGTTTTCCAGAATATCAATGAAGAGCATTGTTTACAATCCACCCCCAAATGTACACCCAAATCGCCTTAGTCTACCTTGTATGCACTCACTTTTAGTGCATTATTGTTATCACACTAAACCCTTAGTTCAATTATCTTGTTGCTTGCATAAGTTGCTAAGTCGAGTCATATCTGTTAATACAAATATCGTCATTAAACGTTATTTATATTTTTGAACTTTGCCTAAGTTTTGTTAACGACAAAAGTAAATTTAATTTTTATAAAGCTTAAAGCTTGTCAAGTTTAATAGATATTAAAACAAGCTTTTTCAAATAATATCTTCATCATTTAAGCATTTACATTGTGACTAATCATATCTTAGTATGAGTCTAAGCATAATGTATGATAGTAGTTTTTAGAATGCTTTAGTTTTTTAAAAACTAAACATTACTTATGTATTTGCATATTTCTAAAAATAGAAAAACAACACATGAAATCATGTGATGCATCATGGAAATCATTGGAAGATTTCATTAGATATTTTGTGTAGATTTGTACTCTTCATATCTAACACAATCTTGCATAGATATGGTTGACTTTGGTAAGATCTTGATATCTTGTCATCGGACCCGACGACACCATAATGTATAACGGACGGAACCCTTTCAAGGGTCCGCCGTTCGTGAATACTAGCGATGGTTTTGGCTATAAATAGCAAAGCCAAACCAAGTAGTTTTTCATCCCTTTCTATCATACTCTCATACATATCTTCTATCTAACCTTTCTAACCAAGTTTCATATCATATTAGTGATCTCTTTTGTAGCAAAGAAGATCAAGTCACATTCAAGCTTCAACGAGAAGTTGGAAGTCTTGTTTGTTTAGTGTTGTATGATCTTGTGTTGATTCATACTTCATTGTTGTACTAAACTACCATAATCTTGTGAGTGTGAGTGGTTAGTATTTTAGTCCTCAAAATACATTGTGTGTGGGAGTGGTTGTACCCTTGGAAAGAACTCGACATTTAGCTTAGTGTCGGAAATAGCGTAAGCGAAGTGTAAAGGTTTCTCCACCGGTGAAAGGAGCTTGTTGACTAGTGAAGTTAAACTCTCGAGTGTGAGACTCAGGGAGTGGAGTAGGGCAAGGAGAAAGAGTCCTTGTAGACCAAACCACTATAAACAACTTGTTGTGGTTTGATCATTTCTTTCCTTATTTACTATTTACATATTGCTTACATATTTCATCAACATATCAAAAATCAATATCAATTGATCTTTCAATAAGGTTCAAAACAAAGTTTTCTACAATTGGTACTAGAGCCTCGTTGCTCAAGAATTTCCAAAATAATTTGTATTTTATAAACTTGAAACGATCCATGGATCCTGAAAAATTTAAAGAAGGGCAATCTATGCAAAGATCACCACTCTTTGAAACCAATGGATTTATCTATTGGAAAAACCGTTTTGAAACATATGTAAAATCAAAAGATATAGATCTTTGGTTTGTTATTGTCAAAGGGGATTTTAGTTCTACAACAAAGGATATTTCTATTGATGAACAAAAGAAATTAATTGCTAAAAATAATGAAGCTAAAATGATGCTTTATAATGCTTTGCCTAGAAAAGAATATGAAAAAAAATTTATGTGTGAAACCGCCAAAGATATTTGGGAATCTTTGATTGTTACACATCAAGGTAATTCACAAGTCAAGGATAACAAAATTGATCTTCTTGTTCAAAAATATGAACAATTTGTTATTCCTGAAGATGAAACCATTGATTGTGGCTTTGCTCGCTTTAATACTATTATTACATCACTTAAAGCACTTGATGAATCTTTTCGTAGTAAGAACTTTGTCAGGAAATTTCTTAGAGCACTCCATCCGAAATGAAGAGCTAAAGTGACCGCTATTGAAGAATAAAAAGATCTCTCAAAAATGTCACTAGACGAGCTAATCGGTAACCTCAAAGTACACGAAATGGTGATGGAGAAAGATTCGGAGATCATCAAAGGAAGAAGGGAAAAGATTAAATCCGTTTCTCTAAAAGCAAAGGCGGAATCAAGTGATGATGACGAATCTTGCTCCGGTAGTGAAGATGAGGAGTATGCCATGGCCGTTAGAGACTTTAAGAAGAAGAGGAAAGTTCGTAAGACAACCTCGAGAAGAAAAGAAGCCATTCCGAAAAGATCGGGATGACAAAAAGGGTAAAGGTGAAAGAAAGTGTTTTAGATGTGGTGATGCAAGTCATCTCATAGGAGAATGTCCCAAGCCACCTAAAAGCAAAACTCAACGAGCTTTTGTAAGTGGTGCTTGTAGTGATAGTGAAGATGATGAAGAGTCAAGCAAGGAAGAGGTCGCTCTAATGGCACATGAGTCAAACGAGGTACATTCCGACTCTTCCTATTCTTCTATTGATGATGACACCTTGCAAAAACAATACAATCAATTGTGTGAGCTAAGTCTAAAAATCATAACTAAAAATAAATTTTTAAAAACCAAAAAGGAATTTTTGGAAAATGAAGTCTATGAGTTAAAAGAAAAGCAAAACGACTAGAAAAGGGAAAAGCAAATGGCGATGGTTGTAAATCATGTCAAGAGCTTAATCTTGAAATAGAAAACTAAAGCTCACACAAGATGTTCTAATCGAACATAATTCTAAATTTAAAAGGTTTAACAAAACATCGCTCTTGCCGATGAAATACATAAAATCCATAAAACACCGGGAGACATGAATGGGATAGGATTTAATGAGGTATTAATTCCAAAGAGTCAAAACAAAAGCGGCCGAAAGGACGAACAATCATCAAAATCTACTGCGAGACAAACACGGACCCAAATAAGGGTTCCGTCCGTTGAACAAAATGGTGCCGTGGGTACTTCAAAGAGACGTAAAGTTTGTAATACGGACCGTAATGAATTTGTCAAAGTAACAAAGAAAACCAAGGATAGTGTTAAACTAAAACCACTGTTACATCGTGAGTAGGACTTGCTAAAAATGAATTTAGATAAAAAACTACTCAACAACGATATAAAACACCTTTTGCCAAACGCCCTTTTCCTAAGAGCAACCACAACGTACAACCCAACTACCAACACAACGGTTGGAATCAAAACCTTCCTAGACCATATCAAACTCTAGATTATATGTCATGGAACTCTTACCCATCATTTCCATACATGAATCAAATAAATGATATGTTTAACCCAAACGGACCCATGAGATATTGGGGACCAAATGCTTGAGTTATTTGCTTATTAGGTATGCTTGAAAGTTGGATTGGAACCTGATGAATGGATAAAAGATAGTGGATGCTCAAGGCACATGACGGGCAACAAAAGTCTCTTCTCATCACACCAAGAGTATGACGGAGGTAATGTCACTTTTGGTAGCAATCTCAAAAGCAAAATCATTGGCAAAGGTACGATCGCTCATAACTCCTAACTATTGAAAATGTTGCTCATGTAGATAGGTTAGGATTTAATCTACTTAGTATTAGCCAATTATGTGATAAAAGTATAAAGTACTATTTGATGAAAATGGTAGTAAAATACTAAAAGATGGTATCACCATAGCTAAAGGAGTTAGGAAAAATAACATATACGTCATGAAAATAGATAAAACATCTAATGACAAACTTTTCCTAACAAAGTTAGATGATAGCTCATCTCTTTGGTATAGACGCTTAGGTCACGCTAATATGAGACTTATACAAAACCTATCTTCAAAAGAGCTAGTTAGGAATTTACCAAAACTAAAATATGACCAACACTTTTGCGACGGTTGCAAAATTGGTAAACAAACCCATAGTAGTCATAAATCTAAAAATATGGTGTCCACATCTAAGTGTCTAGAATTATTGCATATGGACTTGTTTGGTCCATCCGCTATAAGAAGCTACGGAGGCAACTTATACACTTTGGTCATAGTAGATGATTACTCAAGGTTTACTTGGACGTTGTTTTTGAAAACTAAAATGAAGCTTTTGATAAATTTGAAATTCTTAGAAAGAAAATTCAAAATCAACTATGCGTTAAAATTGTGTCGATCCGAACGGATCATGGTCGTGAATTTGACAACGAAACTCAATTTGGAAACTTTTGTGATACAAATGGTATAACACATAACTTTTTGGCTCCACGAACACCTCAATCAAATGGAGTAGTAGAGCGTAAAAATAGAAAAATTCAAGAAATGAGTAGAACAATGCTTAATGAACAAAACATTCCTCAAAAGTTTTGGTGTATGCTGTTGACACTTCTACATATATTTTAAATAAAGTCTTAATCCGTCCTTTCCTAAACAAAACACCATATGAGCTTTATAAAGGTAAAAAGCCAACTTTTGGATATTTTAGAGTTTTTGGATGTAAATGCTTCATTCTTAATACTAGAGATTATCTCACCAAGTTTGACCCAAAGTCTTATGAAGGTATATTTCTTGGTTATTCTCAAACTAGTAAAGCTTACATTGTCCTAAACAAAGAAACAATGATAGTCGAGGAATCGTTGAACATAACATTTGACGAAAGTCCATCTCCCTCTAAGACATCACCTTTGGTAGATGATGACTTAGTTAAAAGTCAAATGATAGAAAGTCAAGAAATAATTAATAATAACAAGGAAAATGAACCATTAAATAAAGAGATTGTAAACATGAAAGAATCTAAAAGTCATCCTTTAGAAAAGGTCATTGGACAACTTAATCAAAGAACCTTAAGGTCACAAGCCCAAAATCAAAGTAATTATTTTTGTTTTGTATCCACCATTGAACCGAAAAACATAAATGAAGCAATAAAAGATGAATCATGGGTAATTGCCATGGAAGAAGAGTTAAACCAATTCATTAGAAATGATGTTTAGAAATTAGTTCCAAAACCCAAAGATCAAACTATAATTGGAACGAAATGGGTTTTTCAAAATAAAATGGATGAAAATGGTGTAGTATCTAGAAACAAAGCTAGGCTTGTTGCACAAGGTTATAATCAACAAGAAGGGATTGATTATGATGAAACTTATGCACCAGTAGCTAGACTCGAATCTATTAGAATATTACTTGCTTATGCATGTGCTTATGACTTTAAATTATTTCAAATGGATGTTAAAAGTGCATTTCTTAATGGTTTTATTAACGAAGAAGTGTATGTTGCTCAACCTCCGGTTTTACCGACTTTGAGAAACCACATCATGTCTTCAAACTCAAGAAAGATTATACGGTCTTAAGCAAGCACCAAAAGCTTGGTACGACCGACTTAAGACTTTTCTTATTAATAACAAATACACTATGGGATTAGTAGATAATACTCTTTTTACCAAGAAAAAGGAGTCACATATTATCATTGTTCAAATATACGTTGATGACGTCATATTCGGATCAACTTGTCAAGAGCTATGTGATGATTTCTCTAAAATTATGCACGACGAGTTTGAAATGAGTATGATGGGTGAATTAAATTTCTTTCTAGGACTCCAAATTAAACAACTAGAAGATGGCATATTTTTTAACCAATCTAAATATATAAAAGACATGCTTAAGAAATTTGGTCTTGAAGATTCCAAACCAACTAAGACACCCATGTCCTCGGACACTAAACTCACCAAGGACGAGGAAGGTGAATCCGTAGATAACACTAAATATAGAGGAATGATTGGTAGCTACTCTATCTTACGGCTAGTAGACCCGACATTATGTTTAGTGTTTGTCTATGTGCTCGCTTTCAAGAAAACCCAAAGGCATCACACTTAGAAGCCTTAAAAAGGATTTTTAGATACATTAAGGGAACAACGTGTTTAGGATTATGGTATCCCAAAGGAACGGGTGTAGAAACCATAGTGTATGCCGACTCGGATCATGCCGGTGACTATTTCGATAGAAGAAGTACAAGTGGTATTTGCAATTTTGTTGGACATTGTCTCACCTCATGGTTTGCAAAGAAGCAAGCGGCTTTAGCCATCTCAACCATCAAGCCGAGCACGTCTCACCGGAAAAGCATGTCAACAAGCTCTTTGGATGAAGCAAGCTCTCGTAGATTACGGAATTCATCTCAACAATATTGTTATACTTTACACAAAAAGAGCCATCGATCTCAAGAAGAATCCCGTTCAACATGCTCGTACAAAGCATATTGAAATCCGTCATCACTTTCTTGACAATGTTCAAAATGGAAACATCTTAATCGAGAAAGTATCCTCCGAAGATAACATTGTCGACATCTTAACTAAGCCTCTTAAACGAGAACCTTTAATCTTCTTAGACTTGGTTTAGGGTTAATGGAACCAAACATGTAGGATAAACATAGCCCAAAATATTAGAACAGTCAAAACAAAACAATTTTGTTTTGTATACGCCTCTTGTAGCCACGACACCAAACGACAACTCGGACGGAACAAAAATTTGGTACCGCCTCGTCCGTGGTGTCTCTGAGCTAAAAAGCGCTACCTACAAAACATCTTCTTCCTCAAAACCCACTTTACCAAAACGTGTAAACATTAAACCAAGCTCATTATTGACACATTCCACTCACTAATCATGGAGATAACATCATTGTAAGTATTCTAACTACATTTTATCTCTTAATTCTGAGTCTAGGATTTTTATTTGTGCACAAAATCATTACAAATCATTACATGGGGCTTATGTATGCTTTTATACTAAATATGAATTCAATTGGCAAATTGCATAACTAGTCATTGAAATTAGGTACTACATTATCATATTGCATAAACAAATCATGCTTCCCACTAATTAATAGATAATGACTATAAGGCCTTATTCAAATAACCAAACACCCCATGTCAAAAATCTAGAAAAGCTTCTCACTTGTAGGAAAACAATTTTTTCATTGTTAATACAAATAGAAACGTTAGACTTTCATCACTTGCATGCTCTTGAATACTAAAGGTATTGCATAACTAATATGCATTCCCGGGTATATTCAAATGAAGCCACATTGAATTAGGAGCATTTGAGTTATCTCATGGTATTTGCCAAACACCCCACTAAAACCATTTTTGTGCATAAAATGAGTCGAGATAACCGCAACTCCAAATCATTTTCATATAGGCACACACTAGAACCAAAACGTTAAAGTTTATTCTTATTTTTAACATATTAATTCTTGCTCCTAGGAATAACCATGGTAGCCGCAAGATTCTATGATCATAAGGACACTCTTGGCTACATTCCCAAACATCACAAAACCAAAGGACTTTCCAAGGAACAAGTAGAAATCTTTAAGAGTCTAGAATCAAGGTATTTCCATGAGGGTAGAACCATTCACCCATCTTTCATTGAAAATACCAATCTCCGTGAAGAACTAGCCGCCATTCAATTCGATTGTCTTCTTGACATCGATGAACCAATTTGTCCTAGGTTTGTGTTAGAGTTCTATGCTAGTGTGACCGGCTTTAGTGATGAAGATGATGATGAGTTCTGTCTTAGGTTTAAAATCAATCAAAACGACTACACCATCACCTTAACCAACTTTCGTCAATTACTAGGAATTCCCAACCGAGGGACATGTGTCTACTCGGATAAGTGGTCACTCACCATTCTTGATGCAATCAATGACCACTCTCCTCCATACCAAACACCTCTAGCAAATAAGGATGTCATCCGTGAGCACCTATTTATCCCAAGGGAGATACAACCCGAGTCACCCAAAAGGAAAAAGTGAACCGAGATCCATATGGAATGGAGCTAAATGAACTTAAGCCGAATTTAGGAAATGGGAAGAACTACTTAGAGCCAACGCATTAGCACCATAGGAAATAGGGATCACATCAATGCTTGTCTTTGCCATATGCTCTACAACTTGTCCACCCGTCAACCATTCAATTTAGCCTACTACATTGCTAGGAGAATGATTGATATTCCAACACAAGGATCGGTTGCTCTCCCATACGGGATGCTTCTCACCCGTCTCTATAGAGCCTTTGCACCAATTCCACCAAGACCAAAAGAGATGCACCTTCACTATGAGCTCATCCCTCACATCTTTGTACCTTTGAGTGATGCACGAGTTGCTAAGACAAAATGCAAAAGAGAAAAACCTCCAACTCCATCATCATTATCATCAAATAGCTCCGATGATGGTCTTCCAAACTCTCGCCTTCCACCTCATGAGTATTATGCATCTCTTCCCGAGATTGAGAATGAATCAGCGGAGTTCAAGCAAACCAAGGGGATGTTCAAGTGCCTTGGTAGAATGATGACCAAGATCTACAAGAAGTTGGATAAGTGAGAATCGTTTTAAGGAGCGTTTGGAACAATACATTATCTCTAATGTTTGATACAATTTGGTTGTTTTTATCTTGTAGGATGATAATATAACTCGAAACAATGATGTATACTATAATGTGAAAATCACTTGGCCTTGCTCAAAATCTATGCTCCATTATGTTTGTACATGTGTTATTTACTTTTCCTAACTAGAAATGTTTAATGTCACATGTTTTGAGAAAAATTTCAGTTTCAAAATGTCCCGACACTTTAAAATGTACTGTGAACTTTTCGCCTCTGACGGATCGATGGCACCAACGCTTTGGTTCCGTCTGTTTTAAGAAATGGTACCCACTACATTCTTAAAGCGGACAGCACGACACCCTTTAGGGTCCGTCCGTGTAAAATTTTGGTGCCGTGGATCCTCCAGGTAACTTTCTGAATTTCAGTTCTTTCATCATTCCAAATTACCATCCATTGCTTGTAGGTCAATCTTAACTAGTTTGTACCCTTATTAGAACTAGTATAATTCACTTAGGCATATAAGAAATCCACTTCCCACCAAAATTCAAAAATTTGAAAAATTCACCCAAGGAGCCCTTTGGCATAAAGGAAGGAACCAAAATTTTGGTACCTTGAAATCCGTGGGTAATCTGATTGTTAGGAACTTCCACTCATTAGAACACATTTATTGCAAATCTTTGCTTCTTCACTCCATCTCTCTTGTATGGCTTGACTTGGGTGATATGACTAGCATTTAACCCACTTCCAAATCATTAGGAACCTCATCCCTTCTATGGTTTAACATTAAATCAAACACATTTCTCCATAATTTTTCACTTCTATAAATTGAGAGGTTTTACCATGATCATCTTCACACCTTCTTCATTCTTACCATCATCTAGCAAAGAAAAACACAAGTCAAAATGATAAAATCCTCTCCTAAACCTTGCAAGAAAACCGCTAGAATTAGCTTGAGGCCTTGTTGCTTCGTCAACTTGAGGTCCTCATCCGAGTCTTCTCCACTGACAATCTCATCCCCCATACGAGATGATATAAGCCTAACTTTGGCTACTCCTACTCAATCACCAATTGTGATCACCACTCTACCACCTAGAAAAACACCAACTTCACCACCACCGACACCCATCCAAACATCCAAAACGCCCTCACCACCAAAGTCTCCAACTCTCATTCCTTTGGAGTTATTTTCCACACCACCCACTTCTCCAAATCCTTTCTTGGAGGACTTTGAAGACTTGCCTCCTAGGCCAAATCATCCACCACCATTGCCATCCTTTGGCACCATTGAGCGGATTGCTCATGACTCTCCTAGGCCATCTTTTGACCCAAACGCCCCATTAGGGCCGAAACCTCTTCTCTTTCACCCCATTCACAAAGACATCCATGGTCCTTTATATGGAGACCAACCACTCCCTACATCAATGTCCCCTCACATAGAGGACATTGAGGAGTCCATGTGGGATGCTAATACCACAATAGAGGAGATTCAAGTGGAACTCCAAAACCTCCACCAATTCAAAGGCATGGTGGATTCTCATCTAAGTGAGACTATGCAAATGCAAAATGCTTTGCTAGCCTCCATCATGACCACCCCAAACATCACCACGAACACCAACACATCCTCCATTCCACCACCACAACCTCATCAAACATACTACCCCCTAGGCATGGTTGCTCAACTTGTGAGCAAACCGCCCAAACCATTGATCGGACCCGGGTAATGGTCCATGACTTCCAAGAGAAAATGAGGTTCATCCTCAATCACATCCTTGAGTGCCTCAACGCTCTTTCTCATCCACCATCTCATTAGAATGGTCATAGATTAGCATTTCTAAGTTTTTTTTCTTTTCTTAGGATTAGTTTTTTTTTCTCTTGTACTAAAACACATCATTGTGTTCTCTTTTCATGATTCTTATTCATGAAAAAATTTTAACTAATGAATGTTGTTTTCTATATTGTTGGTGCTTATTACATAGTATTTGGAAATGCTTGTGAATGATGATTATTACTAACAAATGCTTTTTGTAGCTTTTTCACAATCCATGTATCTTCCCATTGGCACCCAATTTAGGGGGAGCTTTGATCAAGGGGAGATAATGGCTCGGCTCATTATACATTCCAGATCGTATCTTCTTTTGTTGAGACAACAGGGGAGAATTATATAGAACTTGGTTATATTTGACTTTTGAAAAGTCAAGCGCATACATTGACTTTCTCGATAAAGTCAAACATGATACTTCATTGGTAATACTTGACTTTCGAAAAAGTCAATTGCATACTTTGACTTTACGAAAAGTCAACATCATGCCTCAACTAGTGAAGACTATGACTTTACGAAAAAGTCAAACATCATACACTTGCATTATTATTTTCTTTTCAAGTTCTAAAACTAATATTTTATAACTCTTGCACAATCTTTGTCTTTTATAAAAATAAATTTATATTTTGTCCTCAACAAAAGAGGAGATTGTTAATACAAATATTGTCATTAAGCGTTATTTATATTTTGATCTTTGCCTAAGTTTTGTTAACGACAAAAGTAAATTTAATTTTATAAAGCTTAAAGCTTGTCAAGTTTAATAGATATTAAAACAAGCTTTTCAAATAATATCTTCATCATTTAAGCATTTACATTGTGACTAATCATATCTTAGTATGAGTCTAAGCATAATGTATGATAGTAGTTTTAGAATGCTTTAGTTTCTTAAAACTAAACATTACTTATGTATTTGCATATTTCTAAAATAGAAAAACAACACATGACATCATGTGATGCATCATGGAAATCATTGGAAGATTTCATTAGATATTTTGTGTAGATTTGTACTCTTCATATCTTACACAATCTTGCATAGATATGGTTGACTTTAGGAAGATCTTGATATCTTGCTGTCAGACCCAGGCGGCACCAAAATGTATAACGGACGAAACCCTTTCAAGGGGTCCACCGTCCATGGTGCCTGCTGATGGTTTTGGCTATAAATAGCAAAGCCAAACCAAGTAGTTTTTCATCCCTTTCTATCATACTCTCAACATATCTTCTCTCTAACCTTTCTAACTCAGTTTCATATCATATTAGTGATCTCTTTTGTAGCAAAGAAGATCAAGTCACATTCAAGCTTCAACGAGAAGTTGGCAGTCTTGTTTGTTTAGTGTTGTATGATCTTGTGTTGATTCATACTTAATTGTTGTACTAAACTACCATAATCTTGTGAGTGTGAGTGGTTAGTATTTTAGTCCTCAAAATACATTGTGTGTGGGAGTGGTTGTACCCTTGGAAAGAACTCGACATTTAGCTTAGTGCCGGAAATAGTGTAAGTGAAGTGTAAAGGTTTCTCCACCGGTGAAAGGAGCTTGTTGACTAGTGAAGTTAAACTCTCGAGTGTGAGACTCGGGGGTGGAGTAGGGCAAGGAGAAAGAGTCCTTGTAGACCAACCACTATAAACAACTTGTTGTGGTTTGATCATTTCTTTCCTTATTTATTATTTACATATTGCTTACATATTTCATCAACATATCAAAAATCAATATCAATTGATCTTTCAATAAGTTTCAAAACAAAGTTTTTAAGTGGTAAACTATTCAACCCCCCTTCTAGTTTTGTACAATATCCTTTGTACACAGTTTTGGGACTCATGGAAAAAGTTAAATTTTATGAAATGACGTTAAAGAACGTTAAATTCAAATTCCCTTTATTTGCGTAATAATGTACTCCAAGTGTTTTTATCTTTTCAATTCGGGTCAAATTAGTATTAGAGTAATAAAAACTCAAGTGTAGGGATGTGCCTATAAATCCTTACTATTTTGATGTTATCGTAGAGGATGGTAGAGTAAAAGTGTATAGAAAAAAAAATCGGAAAAAAAGAGAAAACAAAAATAGAGTGTTGAAACAAAAACGGCTACCATCCTACATCTATCTTTTAAATTTGTGTTTGTTTGTTTCATGTTATTTAGAGTTTAGAGTGTCGAGTCTTGGCTTAGCAACGCCATTCTTCGTATGCTTGTAACATAAATATTTTGACTTGCCACCACTAAATCGCCTATCCCACCAAACCCTTTGTTTCTCTACAGTAAGCCTAACATTACAACCCCTTAAAAACCTCTTGGATAGTCTTTCCTAGGTGCTTACGCCAAAGCGATGGAGGTTTGATCTAGTCTCAAGCCTATGGTAATCTATGTACTAGGACCGGTTAATGAGTGTTTATCTTCCATTTCCAACTTGCTATATTACTTATACACCGAGAGATGTGAGTATCTAAACACCCCATGTGAGGTGCTAGTATGTAATTTCGTGCTTGTTATGACTTTTCGGGCTTATATGTGTTGTGGATCATTCTAAACTAATGCTTCATGACCCTAACTTATAAATTAATTGGCTAAAAGCACATTTGCTAAGGTTTTAAATGTACCTTTTGAGGGTCGTTTAAGACCTTATTTGATTACCTTTGTATCCGTTATTACTTAATATCGTTCCTTTTCACTTTTAGGTCTCTTGAAGGCAAATTGTTGGAATGACACTTATTCGGACGAAATGGCGTGAATATACAAATGGCCAAAGTCAAGAATCGAGACACTCAAGCTCTTTGAATTACAAGGGGACGGCGCTGGTTATACTGCGACGCGTCGGAACAAGTGTTGTGACGATCAAGAGCTAAATTGCTTATTTTCAAGTGACGGCTTCAGTTTTAAAAGAGTAGGACGTCACGGCTCGACGGCCTAGATTTGATCCATACGGCATCGAGACTTAAGGCGATGGTGTCACGGACATAAGGTGACCGTTACAATGATAACGTGGCCAAGACGAAACCCTAATAACGCCGACCCGACGGCGTCACAAATTAAAGGGTGGCCGTCGCATGAGTAATATTATATATAGAATCCGAATTTTTCGCCGATTGTGTAGTTTTGTGGAGTAAAACCTAAACCGAACCAAGGTCATCTTGTACAAGATTTTAGGGTTCCATACCCTATCTTACATCAAGATAAGTGTTTTACTTCATTAATTTAATTATGTCTCCAATTGATTGTGTGTATGCTTGCATGTTCCCCATGTCCGGCTAATTTACTTGTGTGTTTGCTTAGGTAATATGAAACTTAGTTATTGAATATTAATTGGTTGTCTTTTATCCTAATTGTAATTGACCTAGTATTGCGATAGGTCATTCGTTGTGTTATTAATGCTTGATTGAATCTTTGTGGAACCTTAGTTTATAATCACCTAGAGTAATTGTAGGCTAAACACCCAAAGAATACCTTAGTGTTAAGTTTATGAATCCTAGCGATTTTGTAGCCTTTAACCTTTGGTAGCTTCAAAAGATAGGGATAAGCATACCCTACAACCTTAGAGACACAACGCATTATGAATAAGGGCGTGACAATTCAACCATCAACATGAGATAACTAGGGAGTAATAAAACCTAAGCAAATACATTTTAATAATCATACGAGCACACAACAAATAGACGTAGACTACATACACCTTAGTTTAGATAATTAGATAGTAGAAGTAATCGGTAGAAATACCAACCCCAAGTCCAAACCCCGAGATTCGTACCTTTCAATTTCCTAAAAAATATAAAAGATAAAAATAATCTTCCTCAACCCCAACCTTAGCGTAGTAACTTCTCACTAGCATTCTTATTCCCCAGAGAACGATATCAATTCCGTGGCTTACCCTAATACTACACTACAACGATTAGGTTCACTTCCTGGGTGTTGAAAAACTTGCTCGACGAAAGGAAGTTCCTTTGACCCCTAACGCTGTGTAAACGATCAAAACCAAACGATGTAAATGAGGCAACCGTAGATACATTTTTTACCTTAAGAATAACCTGGTCCTCACACCCTAACGGACCTTACACCCCCGAACACACAATTTGAACACACATTGAACCACAAACACTCTAAATAGTTTCTAGCGATTACGTGTAGATATGAACTAAACATCTTAGTGAGACGTATACCAAGGATGACTATAATACTTTATTAAAAATACCGCAAAGAACGTGCGAGCAATCCGAGTCGATGCATCCGTTAATTCAAGTGATAATTTAAATCTGAAGGTAAACTACTAAAGTAAATTTGTGGATTATTCAGATCACCTCTGCGTAGGAGATTTTGGTCGATACCATACCATAATGAATCAGAAAAATAAGGCTCAGATTTGCCTATCCATGGGCGACTCTACACACCGCCATGGTCGCAACCATGTAATATTCATGGTTACCCCGCCAAGATATGGAAATGTGTGAGCCAAACTCATGGAAGAGTTAATATGCGAAAGAATCATCATCGCCCAAAAAGCATAAGGTAAAAAAATCGGTGTCACGGGATACATAAGCCTAATCGTTTCACCCATCAAGGTTCAACATCTTATTATAACTATAAAGTCAAACGCGGATATTAACAATATCATCATCACCAAGATATTCCCGCCATGGTCGCAAGCTCAAAAGGCTGCCACGCCAAGGCGAAATACCATCTCGGTGAATCCCAAATTGTCCAACTCGGTTAAATTTTTTTATCCGAATCGACAAAGGTGCCAAACTCGGCAGGATATGCTTGCCATGGGTTCAACTTCAGAAGCCAACCGCACAATCACAAATACATACGACCCACCATGGTTGCAAACATGAAATCCATTTGCCTTGCCAAGATACGGATCGGTTTATACCGATCTGTCATGGTCATGAACATGAAATCGTGTTGCCCGCCAAGATACACATGAGTTAAACCCATCAAGGTTCAAAGACTTATTATAGCCGAGAATTCATACACGCACATAACCAATATCATCATCACCGACATATTGATACCATGGCCGCAAGCTCACAAAGCTTGCGGTGCCATGTCGAAGACTATTTTACTAAATCACATATTATTAAGCACGGTTCATTGTTTTCATCTCAACCTGCACGGTCGGAAAGTCAAGATGATATTGTTGCCATGGGTGCAAGTTCAAGAAGGAAACTGTGCAATCGCAAATTTATCCGATCCGCCATGGGTGTGAACACGAAGATGTGTTGCCCAAAGAAGATACGTGTCGGTTTCACCCATGATCGTTCGGCGCCTATGATCGCCGAAGATCATAGATGCACAAAAGCAATAACATAATTTCAAATTTGAGTTTGCTCGAGCAGATAGGCGGTTTAATTTAACCACATGTAAGCTCATAGTCAAATCCATGAGTTATCCAATGTCTTCTTCGCTTTTCATTCATGATCTAAAACCAACAAATGAAGCGCCATGGTGCGAGCTTAGGAGGCTCACCAAGCCACAATGCTGATAATGACATGCTTCTGCGCCACACGGAAGACCCCATAAAGCGACAAGCGAAAAGTGTTACCTTCCGTAGTAAATGGCAAAAAGTATCGGTGGCAAAATACCCATTACCAGTAAGAACACATGCGAATTCGGTTCACATTTTAACCGCGAAAGATTACCCAAAAAATAAAATAAACTTGTAAATCATGGCGGAACCTTAATTTCAAAATAATAAAAGTTGGAAAAAATACCTCAAAAGGCTTAGTGCGAACATCACCACCATTCAACCGCAAAACAAATCAAGAAAACCTCGGACTAACGAAATACTAATTTGAAAGGAAAATTAGAATAAAATAAATACCTAAATTAAATCATGAATTAACTCGGATATATGGTGTTATGATTCATGAAGAAACGACTACTCAACCTCGCAAAACAAATCAAGAAAACCTAAGATTAACGAAACCCTAATTTGAAAGAAAAATTAGAATAAAAGAAATACCTAAACTAAATCATGAATTAACTCCGGATATATGGTGTTATGATTCATAAAGAAACCACTACTCAACCCGCAAAACAAATTAAGAAAACCTAAGATTAACGTAACCCTAATTCAAAAGAAAATTAGAATAAAAGAAATACCTAAATTAAATCATGAATTAAATCAAATTAGGATAAAAGAACATAACCTTAATTTTACCTTTGTCCCCATGATCCTAACTCAAACCACATCATCACCGCAAAAATTAGGCAAAAAACCTCACGCATCACATACTGCATCGGAAAAAACACCACCAAAAACCAATCGAACCACAAAATCATTGTTTAGAGAGGAGTGTTATGTGGAAGATCCATGAGAGGTGTTTGTTTATGCGGAAGATGGGATTTGGTGGGCAGCGTAATGTAGAAGAATAAAATAATGAGCAACGTTACTATTCATAAGAAGTATATATATTTTCTCAAAAAAGCACTGTAGCAATGTTACTATTCATAAGAAGCCCAATAAATGTAATATAGTAGTAATATGAAATAAGTAAGGCTAGTTTTTTTATTGTAACCACTATCATCAATTTCATTTTAGCGTCATATCACCATTTACCATACCATTAAATTCATCACCTTTTACCTTCTATGGTCACCACCAAATCCACTATTAGCACTTCCACTACAGTGTCACATCATCATTTGCTATATCGGTTCATCCACTTCTTTGCAAGAAGTTGCATTCCTTTCCATGGCCAAACCCCTCTTCTTCTGTTTTATTGGTTCCACATTCGTACTCGTTCAGCCTGTGCTCCCTGTTGAAGGGTTTGGGTTTTATGTATATATTTATAAACGTGTATGTCCGGATTCAAACTCGTGACCACGGGATTGCACACATTACGAATGAGAATTAAAGTTAAATAATTAATGTAAAATGATTACGATTAATTATTACACAAAACCAACTAACGATCGTTAAGCATTTAATAGGAAATGACTAACGGTCGTTAAATGTAAAAGATAAGGACTAAAATGCAATTGGTTGGAAACCAAGTTAGGGTTGCCCCCTATGGGCTTCTATTTGGCCGGTCATGGGGATGGGAGGGCTTGACCCAAACCTAAAACCTAACTTGTTCCCTAAGTGTCCTAAAACCTATATAAGTAAAGCTTAGTTTAGGGTTTTAGGTTAATGTTGTTCCCATAGGGTGTTTGGTTTTGTTTTTCTAAAACAAGTTTTTTAGATCTAGCAATCTCTTTAATTGCTTGTTAATTGCGGTGTACAAGAACGTAGTGTAACACACTATTTTTACATCAATTGGTTTCGAGTTATAAAGCGGTAAGAGATAACTCATCTCACCGTTAAGTTTTCCCCGGAATTAAATTGACTAATTTATTGCCAAATCAAATTCTATGATGTCTGATTTGGAACCAAGTTAATCTTTCAAGCCCACTTAAAATTCGGGACCAATTCCATTTTAGGGTTCTAACAGTGAAAATGAATTTGGAACCATTTCCTTGAACGTAAGCATTTGTTCTCCTTTCGGTTTTGCACAGGTCTCGTTAAGATCTATACTTCAATTATGATCCCTGGGTTTGATTCCTGTAATCTTGAAACCAAAATTGACCTTCTGAATAATTTCAATTCGCCCTACATTTGGCTTCATTCAAAAGCTTAAACCTTGTTTCTCTTTCAAACCATGTTTCGCTTTCATGGTTTAATCGAAGTTTCGTCCATTCCTTAAGCGGTAAATTTCTTTTGCAACTCCCAAATTGTTTTCCGGTTTATAACCATGATCCACACATGAATTTGACCGAACTCCAACGATTCCTCAATTCCTCATTTTCAAAAGGCATTTTGCAAAAATTATTCACCTTGGTAGTCCAATTGCTGGAGTGAAATTGGCCAACATCGCTTATGTGAATTCTTATGAATTTAATTTTAGCAAGCATACACCCCTTCTTGTTAATCTTTATCTAAGCAATCACAATCTAATTTCAAGTCAAAATTTTGGACCTTTGCCAAACATACGGCTTCTTTTTTCCATTCCATCTTTTTTATTTCAAGTTGGTTAATCTCAGCCTTATTTGAAACTAGCTCCCTTGTTGCAAAATTTAATTTGTTGGCTATCCCAATTCCTTTTGGTTCCAATTCTACTTGCTTCAATGACGTTCACCAAATTGCTTTGTATTAAAATCACACTTCAAAATTTGGATAAACCTTATACCCTTATCCTTAAATTGCTTTTTGGTCCCCTTTAGTTAAATTTCAAATTGTCCTTAAATTGTAAATTGTTTAATACTGTCATAACCCCTTTCCTAACGAAACTCTGCCTTGTTTGAACTATTCGCTTGAACTTCTAATTGGTACGTACGTTTAATATGAATTCATGGAGGACCGCCGGATTCGGGTGTATTTAACCTTAACCGTTCTTCAATCATTTGGATAACCTTCCTTCACCTTAAGTGGTTCAACCGGAGTAAATTTGATAAAAGTCCATTCCCTTTAACAATCTCATAGGGTAACCTTTCTTCCGTCTTTCCCGTAAACCTACGATTAAGGAACTTATTCCGGAAAGTCCGGTAAGTTGAAACCTTTTGAATTGTAATCTTAAGTGTTCTTCATTCGATTCAGGGAAAAACTCTTTCGAATTTGGAAACTTTCTAAGTTAAATTATTCTATTTCAAGTTCTTAAAATCAATTCCAAAGATTTCAATTTGTCATCCAATCCGATTTTGAAGTGAAACCAACTTGGAACCCTTATTAAATTCTAAATAATCCAAAGGAAATTTTGAAAATTACAACCAACAATTTGTTTTTGGGTTTTATAATTCGTGGAAATCAAGTTTGGAAATTATGACAAAAAAATGAATATTGGACACCCTTGATCTCTTAGATGCAATACGAATTAGGATGGACATTCCTTGAACCAAAACTTTCCTCGCCTTCCTCTCAATCCTGCTTGGCCTACTTATTGATTCACCCTTTTAACCGCAATCCAACATGGTTCTGCATCCCTTTGATGACCTTCAACTTACAATTCGACTTGTTCCTAAAACTTAAACTTGTCCTTCTTTTAAAAACTTTCTTCATTCCCGATGATTAATGTTGGTTTGTTAGGTTTAAATGGTTTTCCCTTTTTTTTCCTTTCTTGTATGTCATAATTTACACTGGCTTTGTTTCGTTTTTGTATCTTCCCCCTTTGGTACCTTTGGTTTTCCCGATTTAAAGAACCTTCTTTAATCCTCGGGTCCGTATTGTCTATTAACTATCCAAACCGATAATACATTCTTGGATCAAGGTTCACGGCCATTCTGTCAAAACCTCAATGTTTCCTTCCGACAGCACCCCTCCAACTTGAATTCCCAAAGCTTCAAGTAATCTATCAACTTATCAATTATCCCCAACCTACAAAATATCTGAAAACCCGCGGCCTACTTAACCGGACTCTTCCTTTGAATGGTCCCCCCGCCCATCAACGAAGTGGCAAACCCACATTCATATAGAAATACCATCCGAACCCCACTCCCCAAGAGCTTTTGGAGATCGCCCTAAGCTACATCGACCAATTTCGGATCTCATTTCCCCTGCAAAGCCTTGGAACACCTGTCCAATTTAAAATCCAAAGAAACAACATAAACTTATACCCATCATGCTAATGTAAAAATCAAGTGAAAAAAACAATAATAAAACAAATAATATCCAACCAAACATAAAGTTCTGAATTGGACCATTCAAATAATAAACAATTAAAAACAAGAAAGTTAAACAGACCAATTCAAATCATGCAAAACTTAATAATGATCAAACTTCCTTTGTGTCCAACCAAATCAACCCAAAATTTCAAATCTGAACCAAAGTCAAAAAAAATAACTCATAAATACTAGCCGCACCATAACCCATTACTAATCAATGAACCCGTATTTTCAGTCTGCCAACCCAATTCCCCTACAAGATCTTCCTCAATCCAACCCCTATCCTCAAGAACAAGGGAACACCTATAAGGCCCCAACTCAATTCCCAATTGAAATTTCTGGGATTAAAGCGGTTAACATAGGAAACCAATCTTAAGAAAAACGGAAAATTGAGAGGGGTTAATGGAAGGTGGTGGTGGATAGGTGGCTCAAAGGGTTTGGCCTTAAAGGGAAGGCTTTAAAAAAGAAGGTACATAAGGGATAAGGTTCAGTGGGTAGACTGTTGGCCGGATAATGTGAGTGTCCAATGCCATGGAAGAATAATCAATAAATTGTTGCCGAAGTGAAATGAAAGTGAAATAATTTCAAATAGTGTTATAATGCAAATCACCTTATGAATGGATAAACCCCTATGAAGAATGTGTTAATTGTTATATAATAAGTTATAATGGAAATGTAAAATAAATAATTAATAACATGTGAAGAAATAATATGTATTTAAACCAGAATAAAATGTTGAATGAATAGTTAATTAAAAACATTATATGAAAATCGTAAACATAACCCAATTTTGAAGTTTGATAACAATGAAGCCACGGTATAGAAATGGACAAATGTTAATTGAATAAGTTAGCAATAAAGTTGTTATTAACCCAATTAAATTGTTCCGAAAATAATATTATAAAAAATTCAAGAAGTTAATTTAAAATATAGTTTGTAAATGATTAATCGCAAAAGTGGATTTAATTATTGAATAAAATTTAATTAAATCATCAAATGAATAATTTGGTTAAAACATAGTTTGAAATGTAACTTAAATAAACCGTATGAAAAGGGATTTAACCAATGAATAAGGCCATAAGAAATAGTTATAATTATTTTTATATGATTTTGGCAAATTTAAAAATGGTTTGCAATTCTTTTAATACAATATAAATTTTACTACTGTATAAATTTTGAAATTTTTCCGATTATGTAGAAATATTAAAGTTCAAAATCTTAAAACGTATGTAAAATTACCATTAAACATGGACTTGTTTGTTAAGTTGTAATTAAAATTACGAGTTAACCATGTTTTGAAATAACCAACTATTGGAATATTGGTTTTCTAATTATTAAGTAAGTTACGCAATTTAAATGTTTTATAATTTATCGCAAATTTTAACTTGCCTCTTAAATAAGTTTATCATAAAAAAATTTTTAAAATTAGTTGGAAAAACTTCGGTTATTAAGCTTTAACAATTCGAATTTTACAAATGTTCAAAATAAATTATACTTAAAAATGATTAAATTTAAATTTTAATTATAAGGGTTTCAAATCTCGCAAATTTCACCGGAAATTTGTTGATATTTTCTAATTTTTGAAAAAAAATTTGTACCTTAACGTCGTTTACCAAAAAACAAAAAGGTCTTTCTTTATAAATTTTAATTGTATAAATCGAATGGTGCCATCTTTATCTTGGTGTGATAACTATTGTTGTACGAGAATTCTATCAATGGCAAATGGTTAGCCCAACCATTTCCAAAATCAATTACACATGCCCTCGGCATATCTTCTAACATTTGAATTGTCCTTTCACTTTGGCCATCGGTTTGTGGGTGATATCTTTGTGCTCATCTCTAATCTGGTTCCAAATGAATCTTGCAATGATTTCCGAAGTTTGAAGTGAATCGACTATCTCTGCTCGGAAATGATAGAAATTGGTGCACCGTGCCTCGAGACTATTTCTTTGACATAAAGTCTAGTGAGTTGTTCCATGGAATAAGTCTCTAATTGGTATGAAATGGGCTGATTTGGTAAGGCGATCAACAATTACCCAAATAGCGTCGTAACCTCCCGATGTCTTAGGAAGTTTCGTAACAAAGTCCATTGTAATGCGTTCCCATTTCCATTGAGGAATTTCGGTTGTTGGAGTAATCACGAAGGTTTCGATATTCGACTTTTACCTTAGAGCGGTAAGGCATTTGCTAACATACGTGGCAATCTCCGCTTTCATGTTCGGCCACCAATAAAGTTTCTTAAGATCTTGATACATCTTATCCGATCCTGGGTGAATAGAATACTTTGACTTATGCGACTCATGCATAATCAATTCTCGTATTCCGCCATACAATGGAACCCACATTCTATCCTTGAAACATAATACTCCATCTGCTCTCTTTACAAAACCATTTGCGTTTTCGGGCATACCATAAAGCTTTTCACTTGGTCGGTTTTCCTCCTTAAGTGCCTCGATCTGTGCTTCGTGGATTTTCGATGGTAAAGGCGAATTAATCGTCATTCCTAATGATCGAACTCTTAAAGGTTTGGGTCTCTCTTTCGGCTAAGAGCATCGGCCACAACATTGGCTTTTCCCGGTGATACTTGATTTCACAATCATAGTCGTTGAGTAACTCCAACCAACGACGTTGCCTCATATTAAGCTCCTTCTGATCAAGAATATATTGCAAACTCTTGTGGTCAGTAAACACTGTGCACTTTGTACCGTAGAGGTAGTGTCTCCAAATCTTGAGTGCAAAAACTACGGCCCCTAACTCGAGATCATGAGTGGTGTAATTCTTCTCATGAACCTTAAGTTGTCGAGAAGCATACGCTATCACCTTCTCGTTTTGCATTAAAACAGCCCCAAGTCCTTTATGCGAAGCATCGCAATATACAACGAAGTTCTCAATTCCTTCGGTAGTGCCAAAATTGGCGCCTTTGCAAAGCTTTTGCTTCAACAACCTAAAAGCGACTTCTTGTTTCTTTCCCCATTCATACTTCTTGTTTTTCTGTGTCAACTTGGTCAAAGGTCTAGCTATCTTTGAAAACCTTCGATGAACCTTCGGTAATACCCGGCTAGTCCTAGAAATTGTCGGATTTCAGAGGATTTGTTGGAGTAGCCCAATCTTTACGGCTTCAATCTTTGCGGGATCAACTTGTAGTCCTTGACTATCAATGACGTGACCAAGAAATTGCACTTTGTGATTCCAAAATCACACTTGAAAATTTGGCATACAACTTCTCATTCTTGAGTAGCCTTAAAATCGTCCTTAAATGCTCTTCGTGCTCTTCTTTGCTCTTTGAGTAAATCAATATGTCGTCAATGAACACTATCACAAACTTGTCCAAATCGGTTTACATACTCTATTCATGAGATCCATGAATACCGCAGTGCATTAGTCAATCCGAGCGGCATCACTTGAAACTCGTAATGACCGTAACGTGTTCTAAACGCTATTTTGAATATCCTCCTCCCGAACTCTAAGTTGATGGTAACCCGACCGGAGATCAATCTTGGAGTAGATACTAGAACCTTGCAACCGATCGAACAAGTCGTCGATTACGGGGAGTGGGTAACGATTCTTCACCGTTAACTTGTTCAACTCTCTATAATCTATACACATTCGAAGGATCCATCTTTCTTCTTCACAAACAAGACCGGTGCTCCCAAGGCGAGGAACTCGGCCTAATGAATCCTTTGTCTAGAAGTTCTTGCAACCGATTAGACAACTCTTGCATTCGGATGGTGCTAGGCGGTAAGGTGCTCGCGCATTGGTGCAGCTCGGGCACTAAGTCAATATGAAATTCTACTTGTCGTGCGGTGGAAGTCCCGGTAAGTCTTGGGAAAGACTTGAAAATTCTCGGACAATTGGTACATCTTCAAGTCGCTTCTCCTCCGACTTCTTCTCGGTTATATGGGCTAAGAAAGCAAAACAACCTTTCTTTATGTACTTCTCCGTTTTGATGCACGATATGATACTAAGTCTAGTTCCACTTCGTCCCCACGAATAATCAAAGTTTCGCCGTTGTAAGGAAGATGAACAACTTTTCATCACAAATGATTTTTGCACGATGTTTGGATAACCAATCCATGCCGATGACGACGTCGAAACTACCAAGTTCTACGGGCATAAGATCTATGTTGAAGGGATGATTTAGAAAATTGAATGTGCAACCACGGACAATGGTGTTGGTGCTAACTAAGTTACCATTAGCTAATTCGACGATGTATGATATGTCTAATGTGGTTGGTTTAATGTTGAGTAAAGGTGCAAATGTAGTGGACACAAAACTTTTATCGGCTCCGAATCAAATAAAGCGATGCGTAACGATTATTGATAAGGAACGCACCGTGATAACATTCGGGTCCTCCCTAGCTTCGCCACCTCCAATGACGTAGGCCCTTCCTTGCGCCATTCCTCCTTGATTCGATTTCCTTGGTTCCTTCCCTTTTACATTCGGACTTGTAGTGCCCCGTTCTCCGCAACCAAAACATGTAACTTGTTGCGACTTGCAATCCCTAGTTCGGTGACCAACTTTCTTACAATTCTCACATGGATCGGGACATCGACCGGTTTGTGATGACTCAAACACTGTCACATTTCGGCAAAACCCCGAATACCCTTTTCCTTCCTTTCGGACCTGCAGATAAGCCTTTACAACCTCTTGTCTCTTGGGTGGTTGTTGAGTAGCATTTCTACCTTTGGTGTTGTCCCACTTCCGCTTGTTGTTGTTGCTATTGTTGTTGTTGTAGTTGGTTCGGTTATTGTTGTAATTGAAGCGGTTGTTGGGGTTGTTGTTGTTGTTTCGGTTGGTGTTGGTGTATTTACCTCTCTTCACTACCGTGCCATAAGCTTCGAGTCACTCTAATAGATTCCTCGATTGTTTGTGGATCAAACGAGTCACATCTCCTTGAATAACCTCGAAGTCCCCGATGAAAGCCTCTAGTAACTTCTCGTTATCCGAAACCATAGACGGGCATAACGCGGCCAATTCTTGGAATCTCCGAATGTAAGTGTCAATATCATACCCAATAGTTACTAGTTCATAGAATTACATCTCCAACTTTTTCACTTCGTGCGAGGACAAAACTTCTTTGTCACCAAACCCTTGAATTGCTCCCAAGTAAGCTTGAAAGCATTCTCCATTCCCATCGGTTGAGCATATGAGTTCCACCACGACAATGCTCCATCAAGTAATGTACTTGTAGCAAACTTGACCTTACTATCATCCGGGCAATTACATAACAAGAACACGGACTCCAATTTCTCGAACCATCAAACCATGGCAGTGGCTCCTTCAGTCCATCTAAACTTCGTGGGATCTCCACTTTTGAAATACTTGTACGAACAATTTTTAACTCCGGATCCTCCTGCATTCCCTGAGCGAAGCAAGCCTAGCGGCTTCAAAGAAGAACTCATGGCCTCGGCCTCGGCGGCAGCACCACCGCTTCCTTTCAACCCTTAGAGCATCGGCTATGCTATCATTCACCAACTTTTGAATAGCCGCTTGGGTCATTTCCGGTGTGGCTTTCTTTGGCGCCATAACTCTTCAAAATCACAAGATGAAACAATCATGAGAACTCGTAAGTAGAAACAACCATCATACAAATATATCCACAACCACAACATGCATAAAGTAAATGGAATCACAACGGAACAATAACGAAATATCACAAATATAATCACAACACACGTGGATAATATACATGAAAATTTCGGCCTACATGGACCGATATCATAGATAATAAAAACCATTCCTACATAGTAGAGTCAATACTTGATACATTTGTTTGTACAACAACCAAAAGACAACAAGTTCTTTAAACTACGTCACACACCTCGTGACTAGGATAATAATGGTCAAAACTATACATGATAAAAGTCTACACATGGCACCTCATGGTGCTCCGCCGGCTCGATCACGAAGATCTCGAACCCGAGTAGTCAAGCTAGCAACCAAACTCCTCAACTCTCCAATCGACCACAGGTAACATACTCTCACGAGCTAGTGATAACTCCACGTGCTGCGTAACTCTCTGTGCCATCTCGGCTCTCAGATAACTCGGGCATCTCTAAACCCTGTTCTCTAACGCCTATTCTCTAAACCACGATGCTAAATCAATAGAAACCCCGCCTATCACTGGCCCTCGACCTCCTCCGCAATGGTCTCAACCCTATCTAACGACAGTTCCTCCAACCGCCACGACAACCTATCTATCTCGAATCTGCGACTATCTATACGAGCTCCTAACGCCTCGGTAGAAGGTCAGTCGGCAACAGCGACCTTAGAGCTCTCGCCTAACTCGAACCTAACGGTGGCTCGGGTTCCGTAGATGGTGGTGTCGGGATGTCAAAACGAGCACGCTTTTGAGCGGCAAGTCCGATGTAGGCAAAGGATCCCTAAGAAAATACGATGAGGATGATGATGATGATGGTAGTAGTGGTGATGGTGGGTGTATCGGGTCGTGGCGGGGCTAACATGTGGAGTAGGTGCGACCGCCCTCCTCAAAGGGTTCGGTCTCCGTGTCACCATAATAGGTGGAAAGGCTGGAGTAGAGCCAATCGAAGATAAGATCTCGGTGGAGTGCGATAAGGCATCATCCATGTTAGGGTCAATCGGACATCTTCCGTGTTAGTGTCCGATGATATAGTGATGGGATGTGAATCAAGACATCTCTGTGACAACCGATGTGAAATGAAAGTAAATAACTCGAATAAAGTGTAAATGAATCCGCATGAAAAGTGAATATGTACTTATGATGAAATGATGAGATGCTATGATAATGTAGCTATAGTCTAGGGTCAATGATGCAACCTAGTTCTCTATAATCGTAGCTCGTACCAATCATCACACCCCAATTTACATTTTGCGGTGAATGGAATTCACAGGGATAGACCATCATAGCACCACAATCACGGTTATATTGAACGACCTAAAGTGTCGTTTAAAAACACATCGTTGGATATTTAATAAAAGCGTTCGAGTTACAACATAGGTCCCAAAAGTTTATAAAGTTTGCGAAATATAAATATATTACAAGTCCAAACGATGTTTTGAAAGAAAGTGCCATAATGTACAATGATATAAGTCGACGCCATGACTCAAAAGGTGGTTCCTTAACCATGCCATGATGATAATGCCTTAGTTACACGAAAATACATTGCTAAAGCGGTCAACAATAATGTTGGTGAGAAATCATAGGTTTATGTAAATGTTTTATACGACTACACAAGTATAGACCGGTATGACAATCATGTCACGTAAAAATGTTACAATTGCTATAAGTCCATGACACGAAACTAGACTGCTCATAATGTATGCCCCAACAGAGTGTTTGCCGACAACTCAATAATGTTATTAAATGAAATGCATCCGTATGACTAGTTGGGATTCACCAACCCGGATGGAGGCGTCACCTCGATAGATCTATCCACTCACCGCTTCTAAGATTAACGGTTCATGTTCGTGAAATGGGGACTTTCAATTGGCATGTGGTAACTTAAGCAATGTAAATGAATTTAACATACTTGGTATCGTAATAAAAATGTTGTGCAATGTATTCTCCCGTAGGTTTGAAAATAATTAAACATGTACGACGGGCTATGAAAACTCACTTGATAAACGGTATGATGACAAGAGTGAGTACACTGAGGTATAGCGTGATACCTTAATCTGGACCTATTACGAATGATATGATATGTAATGAGTTATGATGTAATGTTATGCATGCATTTCGTATGTTATTTATACCATTTGTGAGTTTTGAAAATAATACTTATCGTCGAAAAATACTCTTTTGACGTCTTGACCATTCTTAAATTACTTCACAAGTATTTACGTCAAAATGTCATCCTACAATAGTTTATTAATGATTTATTGTGAAATTTTAACTTTTCGTCGTAAAATAATGTCGTCGGAAATTTCATGAAAGTGACAAAATGGCTTCAAAAACTAGTCGTAAAATGGTGTACGTCGAGCGTTAGGAAACGAACTCGACGGTTTTGGAAAGCTTGTATCAAAATCTAGAAGTTTTAGTACATGAGTTTTCGTCATAGAGGTCTCGAACATAAAGATAATAGAGGTTAAATATGGTGATTTTGTCCAAATGTAGTGTAAAAAGTGAGTTTCGCAAAGTTTAAGCAATCAGTAAATAATTTATTACAACTCCGCTATACAAGCGGTTGGTCGTTTTGGAAAATATGCTTGGTGATCTCGATTTTATTAGAAGACATCTTGTTACAAAAGTTCTACGTCATCGTTAAAATAGCCTTCAACATGGTCGTTTTGTTTACCGTAACACTTGTCTCGTAAAAATAATATAGTTTTTCTTAAATAAGTAAGTTACGGCAATTTTATGAAAGCGTGTATATTTTAGTCGTTTCAAATCCTTTTCTCGTATTATACGTCCTTAGCTTCGTATCAAAGTATACTAATATATTTTTGATAAGTCGAAATAATTTGTAAAGCTTAAGACTCATTTTTGACTCGAATAAAACAATAATAGGTTGCTGAAATTTTCGAAATATATATTTCGTCGTCAAACTTGAAAAATTCATAACTTCTTCGTTATAACTCCGTTTAATCCGTTCAAGCGACCACGGATTCGTTTTAAAGTATATTTTCTAAATATCTAGGCCAAAAATTCGTGCCTACTGTCGGATTTTCCAGAAAAACAAAACAAGATCAGACCACTTTTATAACTTGCCGAAAATAGTTTTTCTCGTACTAAACCTATTCCAATCCCTTCAAAACAACTCCAAAGCTATTCTAATCCTACCATACACCTTCTTAGGGTGTCATGGGTTCCTAAACATCATCAAGACCAATATATAACAAGGGAATAATTATAGGATGACTTTATATATTAAACTCTAAAAACAATGTAAAATGGTATAAATAACAATAAGTCTTGCATGCTTGCTAAAAATATGAAGAAATAATTATGAAATGAAAATGAAAGATGTAAAATGAAAGTAATATGCTTACAAGCTACTATGATGAGGTGATTAGAACAAGGATTAACTTAAACACCCTAGGTTTTATTTCAAAACCTTTAATAAGAGTGTAATCTAGATTGTTTAACTTGAGCTTGAAAATTTTTGATGATCTCTTCTTACTCCTTATGAGTGACCGGTTTTGGAGGATGAAACAAAGAGAGAAAAGCAACTTTTACTTGGCTTGAATAAGTGAGAATGAATGAGTGAAATGAATGAGGTATTGGAGTATAAATCTATACTATCAATGAAGAAAAAAAAATACCAACTATAATAAATGCTACCTCCCCCTTGGTCGGCCAAGGGGGGAGGGATTTACCAAAATATCTTTTTTTTTTCTATTTATTATGTATAATTGTTAAAATGATGTAAGTGAAATGTATAGGTAAAATGTAACTTGTAAGATTTTATATACATTAGTGTATTTAAGGTAGTTCTAGGTAAAAGTAACTTTTAATAGATCAAAGTACAATATAATGAGATCATAAAAATTGTAAAAATACATTCCTTGTAAAATTTGAGTGATATAATAATTATCGTGTAGTTTTTAAGAAAAACGTCGTAATAATATAAATTTAACGATTTATATACAAAATAAATTTAAAACACTAGGTAAACTCAAAATATTGTTTTTATAACTAAATGTAAGTATAAAAATATATCGGGATCATTTTTGGAAGTATCGGATTAAATGCTCAAAATAATAACTTACGCGATAACGTTTATTTAATATAAAATTTACGCGTTTAATGTGAAATGAAAAATCATGAATGAACTAACATGATGCAAATGATGCTAATGAAATGTAGACTAAACTTAGTCCATATGAAATGTTCGTGATGATATGATCATGAATTCGCCGCTAAACCATTAAGGTTACGCGAATTTGGAACACGCAAACCTAGTTTACGATAAATGTTGAAATGGTGAAGCATGAATTGTTTCGAGAAATGACCGAAAGTACGGGTTGTCACATTCGCCCATCCAAAAGGAATTCATCCCAAATTCATCGTTGTTAGGTCCTACGGTGTTGTCGGTGAAAAGATGAGGATACTTGAGGCGCATCTGGTCTTCCGTTCCCAAGTAAACTCGGGACCTCTTGAGAATTCCAATGAACTTTCACGATAGGAATACGACTCTGTTTCAACCGCTTGACCTCGTGGTCCATGATTTCTGAGTTCTTCCACAAAATTGAGTTTATCGTCGAGTTGAATTTCTTCCAATGGAATAACGAGTGATTCGTCCGATAGACATTTCTTGAGTTTGAAACGTGAAACGTGTTGTGTACATGACTAAGTTCGACGGAAGATCAAGTCGATAAGCTACGGGACCAACTCGCCCAAAATCTTGAATGGTCCAATGTACCTCGGGTTCAACTTCCCGCGTTTTCCAAATCGTACCACGCCCTTCCAAGCGATACTTTCAACATAACTTTGTCACCCACTTGAAATTCTAATGCCTTGCGTCTAACATCTGCGTAACTTTTACGCCGACTCGGCGCTTACGAGTCTATCTCGAATTTGAACTATCTTTTACATTGTTTCCGTACCATTTACGGACCGATGAGTTGTGCGTCTCCAACCTCGGCCCAACAAACGGTGATCGGCACTTTCGACCATAGAGTGCCTCGAATGGTGCCATCTTTATCTTGGTGTGATAACTATTGTTGTACGAGAATTCTATCAATGGCAAATGGTTAGCCCAACCATTTCCAAAATCAATTACACATGCCCTCAAAGATATCTTCTAACGTTTGAATTGTCCTTTCACTTTGACCGTCGGTTTGTGGGTGATATCTTGTGCTCATCTCTAATCGGTTCCAAATGAATCTTGCAATGATTTCCGAAGTTTGAAGTGAATCGACTATCTCGCCGGAAATGATAGAAATTGGTGCACCGTGCCTCGAGACTATTTCTTTGACATAAAGTCTAGTGAGTTGTTCCATGGAATAAGTCTCTAATTGGTATGAAATGGGCTGATTTGGTAAGGCGATCAACAATTACCCAAATAGCGTCGTAACCTCCGATGTCTTAGGAAGTTTCGTAACAAAGTCCATCGTAATGCGATCCCATTTCCATTGAGGAATTTCGGTTGTTGGAGTAATCACGAAGGTTTCGATATTCGACTTTTACCTTAGAGCGGTAAGGCATTTGCTAACATACGTGGCAATCTCGCTTTCATGTTCGGCCACCAATAAAGTTTCTTAAGATCTTGATACATCTTATCGGATCCCGGGTGAATAGAATACTTTGACTTATG
>CM040242.1:267357392-267379572 GCA_022545495.1 Chrysanthemum lavandulifolium
TCGAAGAATAATGGCTCTTACACTATTTCTTCATATTACCAATTTAGAAAGTTTCACTTTTAAATTTTATAAACCCTAATTAGGGTTTCCAAAACTTAAAATTTTAAAAGCTTGTTACTTAGGTAACAAGAAACCTTAAGTCGCCATACGATATCATAACGTTGGATAATCCGGGTCTTATGATCACACAAGTACAATTAAAGGAGATAACTATGATGAATGGTCTCGTTAATTACTGAACGCCTTTGAGAGCCAGTAAGATATTCGGGTTCATTGACGGAACCATTAAGAAACCCGAGATAACGATAAAGACATATAAGATTGGTTGACGATCAACTTGTTATTGGTGTCTTGGATACGAAACAACATTGAGGACTCGTTGCTTTCAACCATCTCACCTAAGGAAGTAGCATAACAATTGTGGAATGACATAAAAGATCATTTTTCAATTGCCAATGAGCCTCCGGGTCAACAACTAAAATCTGATCTTGCTAGTTGTCGACAAAAGGAATAACGATAGTCGCTACCATGCAAAGTTGAAGCAAATCTAGGATGGAGTAAGTAACTACAAATAGGTAGCAACATGTAAGTGTGGCAAGTGTGAACGAATTTTGGAAAAATTATTACAAAGAAGTTAAGAAGAAAAGGTTCATACGCTTCTTCTTCTGACTTGATGAGAACACGTATGGAACCGTAAGATCAAATATATTGGCACAAGATACGCCACCGAGTATTGATAACATCAAATAGTCCCGAATATTAAGTGTCAATTTCCCCCGATAATGCTTGTAATTTATATCATTTATATGGATTTACGCTTGTTTTCATTGTTTTCCACTTTCGTAAAATACGAGTATTGGAGCCTAAGAGACGATAATTGGAGAAATATCAAAGATTTATCATAGTATGTCGACTTTGAAGAAGTTATGGCGAACTCATCTCTCACATTACCGTAACCAAAGCGTGACTCGTAAAACCAACTCATCGTAAGGTTGTTGGCTACAACTCTCCCCAAAGGCTACACGTAACTATATTACGCCAAATGAGGTTCCACGCTCGATAACTACGCCCGTAACTATTTCACCAACTACGAAGCGAAACTAAGTATTATTGAAGATACTGGCGAATCCACTTATAAGGTTACCACGTAACCGTAGATCTAGTGCAAATTACTAAGGAATTGAAGATTATGGCGTAACTCTTATATTAGTTACGCCAGTAACCCGTGATCTAACCTATAAATACCCCACGATTTCCAAAGATATCAAATCATCCCATTCCGCACATCACAACCAAATAACGTGGGAAGAAGCCAAAGGCGTCTGTAGGGCATACGGAGTCGCTCTCGAGGGAGAAATCACTCCCCACGATAAGCATTAGCATTTTATCTTTTCTTTACTTTCTTGATTCAAGTATTTCAGAACTTTGAATATTGAATTTATTTGTATGGTTAATATGAGCGCTAAGCACCTCTTGGTGTCGGCCTAGTTATGATTCCTTAATTGTTTTGTTTATGCTTACATTACTTTCAGATAATTATTTCTAAGTGTATGCATGCATAGTTTATTGGTAGCTACCCTTTTTCTGTAGTTTTGAATGGTGGTAGAGGCTAGTTGCTTAGAGATATGACCAACCGACCTAACCGAGTAGACCGAGACGGAAGGGTAAGATATGACCAATCATGACCCTTTCTACTTGTGCGATTTGACCAACTGATCACCTACCGCTTGGATGAACTTAAGAATTAAGAGGTGAGTGTTTGTTGCTAACGCCGGCACTCACTATTATAAATCTAGCATGTAGCGGTACTTAATGACTTGGCTTAGGGACCAGAACAACAGGACTTATGTAGGGACACCGACTTCTCGTGGTGGCATCTTTGTCTGATAGGTTAGGGGCGAATTGACCAAATGATGTCCTCTCGACTTTGACCCCACCAAGTAATTGGAAGTAAGTAGACGAGACATTACTAGCTAGGAGGAATAACTAGGTTAGCACCACTCTTCTTTATTGATTTATCCTTGCCTTTATTTGCTTTTATCTCGCTTTAGTAGTTAATTAATTAATCCTTATCGAAATCATATTAAAATCAGACACCTAGACTTAGTAATAATCCAACACACAGCTCTTGGGACGACCTTGTTTTTACCGAATACTACACCACACACGATCGGCACCCTGCCTGCTTAGGCATTAGTGGGTAACCATAGGTATAACGAGACTATATAAATATTAAAACCCGTCAAGAAAACCTCGGATCAAGTTTTTGGGCGTCAGCAGGAGTTATATTAGGATTGCTATTAAGTCTTTCATTTTCATTTTGTTCTAAACTTTTCTAAATTTCCCACGATCATTATTCAAGTTTTCAGTACCATGGAAGTTAACATCAATGACCTCACTCTTGAGGAATATTTGGCATTAACATGGGAGAACAAGGACTGTGGATTGTTAGGCCGGCTATCATCGTAAGACGCCAATTAGAAATCAAACCTCGCTTCATTAGGGAATTACAGCATGAAACCCCTTCTCTCGAAGCATCACCGATGATGCCCATGAACATATAGACAACGTTGAATACATTGTCGCCCTATTCAAAATTCCCGTAGTCTCTGCATTTACGTCATGTTACGAGTATTCCATATTTCTTACGGAGCCGCTAAGAGATGGGTTGATCGATCACAAGGAGCGAACAAGAAACACCGACCTATCCTAAAAAGTATTTCATTCAGAGATATTGTCCTCCATCAAAGACGCTAAGCAATTAGAAGAAACCATAACTTCAAGCAAGAGGGTGATGAAACGTTATACCAAGCTTGGGAAAGGTATAACAACTATTATACAAATGCTCAACTCATGACCTCAACGCCAACAAAGGTGAACGCCTTTCTACAAAGGTCCGAACATCTCCTCAAGGCAAATGATCGATTCTCGGGGCCGATTCGGGTAAGACACCCACTTTGGCTTTAGAAACTATTCAAAGATGGTAGACCACTCTACAAATGGCACAATGGAGGAGCAACCAAGAAAGAATGGAGATATGGAAGGTCTTAAAAGAATAAGCAACAAATTAGAAAAATCTGAAGAGAAATTAAGAAGCTCAAGGAAAATGTGCATTCCATTCAAATAGAGCGAAATGGAACTCCTCCTACTAAGGAATGTTCCTCCAACGAGGAAGTTAAAAGGATCTGAGAAGTTAAATATGGAAGTGAGAACCTTTTCAATAATTACAACAAGAACAGGCCCATATATCAAGAAAAATCCCTGTGATTCTACACAAGAATCAACAACAATCCTCCTAGACTAAGCCTTGAAGAAATAATGCATAGGCACATCAAGAATCTACAAAAGGGAGATAAACTCAAGGAATGGATGGTCAAGGTGAAAGAAGACACCAATATGAACTCACGAAACCAAGATGTCAGTAATTAAAAACCTCAAAACACAAATTAGGCAATTAGCTAAAAACCTTGAGACGAGTAATGCTAAAGCTATTGCACAGCAGTATTTATGCATAAGATAAAGAAAAGAAAGAGCACCATGCATCCTCTATCACAAATGATCCGTCTGGGATTAACTACCTAAGAGAAGATAATAAATCGGAAGACTAAGAGGTCTCAAGCCAACTTCCCGAAAACAAAGAATACCGTGAAAGTTTTCTTCTTCCATGCACTATTAGTAATATTAAGATTCCCAGATTAGCTTATTTGGGGGCCGGGGTAAACCTTATCTCTACCACTTTGCCTGATAAAATAAAACTTACCAACTTAAAAGAAACAACAATGATGATAGAGATGGCTGATTCCTCTAAAGCTGTACCAAGGGGAATAGTGAATAATGTGCTTTTAAAAATTGGAAAATTTTTTTTCCCACCGATTTTGTGGTAATTGACATAGGGAAGCGGAGGCTTACAACTTAATTGTTGGAAGACCTTTTTCGGCCACTTGTAGGGCTCAAATTAAGGTTTTGAAAACAAATTTCTTTGGGAACCTAAATGAACGAATAACTTTCAAGATGAAAGGAATTTAAAACCAATTTGAAATTTCAAACAATGTTGATGTTGTTAATGTTCAATCACAAGATCCTCCTCTACATCATGATCCCGTGGAGAGAATATTGATAAGGAAATGAGGAAAGATTGTCAAGGGCATTAAGGAAGCTCCGATTCCAAAAACATTTCGCAACCCGATATTAACCAAGGATAACGAATCGATGACGGAATGGCCTCGTAAAACATATGACCGGTGACGCTAACAATGACATCTGCTCAAATCGCCCAGCCTCGTGATTATCATTATGGTGTCTGCAGAGCAACACTTGCCCCTTCTTCAAAGAAAAGAAAGTGTACGCTCTTAGTAAGCTTTATCTTGACTAAAAGAAATTCTCTCATGAATGGCTATACTCATCTACATTCTTCATCAATAAGCTTCATGTTTTTCCACGCCATTCAATCATCAAGTGGATCTATGTTCATTGGTGTATACTCTTATTCACTTGTTAAATCAAAATGGCAACTTCGGATGCAATTTTTGAGGGGAAGAAGAGTGAATATACTACATGATGATGGATGTTCAAGAATGGTTATACGACTTAATTTTTTGATGATGATGAGTGTATATTCTTTTGATGAAGAGTGAATATACTAAGGATAACCTGGATTCATAGTTTTGATTTTTGATGACTCTCCTCCAACGCCTAATGCTTCACTTACTAAGGATAATTGGGAATCAATGTTTGGGATTCATTGTTTTCAAAGATAGGTTTGATGAGTACTTTCAACCTTCACGAATGTTGATCATCCGAACACCAAGCTCATGCTCCGGTTTCTATTAACTCAACTAGTTCACCATCTAAGAAGTACTTGGAATTCTCAAGAAACCTTATCTCCGCTTATTTCACAAGGCGTTATAATGACTATCATGATATTGTAAGTTGCACTATTGAATAATGATCCGCTCTTTGGTATTCCCGCCAAATCTTCACGGATTGTTGTTCATGGATAATGATCCGCTCTTTGGTATTTCTTTGCCAAATCTTTACGGATTATTGTTCCTCTCATTGTGCACGCTTATAAATCAACCACATGAACATTAAGGAAAATGACTACCTCTTTCGTCAAGACATTTGTGGTGAATCTTCCGCATCGCCTCTACATGTATACCTTTAGGAAGAATGCATTAATGTTGAGAAATCATTTGTTCTGCTCATTTCTGGATCGACGACATCCGTTGTACGCTTATTCACGTGTTGGGCATTTGACACAAGTCGATTACTCGAGTTAATCAATTATCACTTATTTGAGATTGAAGTTAAAATTCACAAAGGCAAGCTTAAGATGCAAATGCAGAATTCTTCTTCGCTTCAAGTTTGGTATATCGTGTTTTCTTTATCGGTGGTCACTTCAAATTGTCTACATATGGGTTGATAAAGATAGTCGAGAGTTTCATCGCAGGGTCCCATGGCTCCTAGACACCCAGCTCAGACCCGCACTTCAAGACAGCCCCATTAGTTCATCCTTTATACCAAATTCTTCTCCGTAAACTCCATATGTACCTCCATCCAAGATGATTTAAAGAAATTGTTTGATCCCATGTTTGATGAACATTATGAGCCGTGCTAATGAATCGACAATTCCTACTTTAGGTCGCTTATATTCCCGTGAATGACGCCAATCCTTCAATCTCAATATCATTAAGTCAAGAAGCGCTGCGATCACTCTGTCTCATCAACAAATCATCAAACTTGAGGGTACATCATGGAACTATGTCGTATCAATGATGAAGTTAATCCCTTTGCTACTCCCAAGATGCCCCTTTGAGAACGATTGCTCCTCGAATCATCATCGTAACCATCTTCATCAGAGAAATTGACTCTGCAACTTCAGCTTCAACCACAACCACATGAACACCTCGTAAAATGGACTCATGATCATCCATTGACAACATCATTGGAAACCCTCTCGTCCAAAGATCCATATGGAAACAACTTGCAACCGATGCCTTGTGGTGCTTCTTTAACTCGCACTTCTAAGATCGAACCAAATGATGTTAAAACCGCCATGGATGAAGACAATTGGTTCAATGCCATGCAAGAAGAAATTCATGAGTTTGATCGACTTGATGTATGGGAATTAGTACCGCTCCAGACGTGCTATGATCATTGCTCTAAAGTGCATCTTCAAAGTGAAACTTGATGAGCATGGTGATGTGTTAAAGAACAAGGCTCGATTGGTTGCTAAAGGATACCGCAAGAGAGAGGTATTGACTTTGAGGAATCATTTGCCTCGCTGTTCGAATCAAGGAAATCGTAATCTTTTGGCTAATGTTGTTTGTAAGAACATGGTAGTTCATCGATGGACGTAAAGACGGCATTTCCGAACGGAGATCTTAAAGAAGTCGCCTATGTCACCCAACCCCAGAAGGCTTTGAGGAATCCGTGAGCATCCTACCCACGCTTATCGCTTGAAGAAGGCTCTTTACGGTTTAAAGCAAGCTCCAAGGGCATGGTATGATACGCTATCAAAGTTTCTTCTATCTACCGGATTCAAGAAAGGAGTAGTCGATCCAACATTGTTCACAAGGAGTGTCAAACATTTAATTCACGCTCAAATTTATGTTGATGATATCATATTTGCCTCGATCGACCCCAATGAGTGCGACCGTTTTCAAATGAAATGGGTTCTAAATTTCAAATGTCAATGATGGGACAAATGTCATTTTTCTTGGGATTACAAATTTCACAAAGTCCCTGAGGCATTTTCATAAATCAATCTAAATATGCAAATGAGATTTTAATGAAATTTGGATTTGATTCAAGTGACCCGCTGACACACCATGATTGAACGAACCAAACTAGATGAGACCACTCGGGGATCATGGTAGACCAAACGAAATATCGTAGTATGATTGGATCCCCGATGTACCTCACCGCTAGTAGACCAGACATCTTGTTTTCGCGTTGCATGTGTGCTGATACCGTGCTAAGCCTCACTAAAAAGCACCTTGAAGCGGTTAAACGGGTCTTTCGGTATCTCCAACGAACCATCAATATGGGACTTGGTACCGAAGGACACCGGTATGTCACTAACAAAGATATGCATGCGGATCATGCAGGTGTCAAGATACTCGCTGAAGTACGCTCGGAGGTGCTCGGTTTTTGGGTGATAAGCTTGTGAGTCGGTAGTCAAAGAAGCAAATGAGTATTTATTTCCTCTACAGTAGGCTGAATACATAGCCATGTCATCTTGTTGTGCTCAAATCCTATGGATGAGATCTCGGTTATCGACTATGGCTTTGTATTCAACAAACCCTCTCGTCTCGTGATAATAGAAGTATTGCTCTCTCATGCAACAACGCACAACACTCAAGAGCAAAGCACATCGACATTCGACATCATTTCATCGAGGAGCAAGTAGAAAGCGTGTGGTGGAACTCTATTTTGTGAGGACTGAATACCGCTAGCGTACATCTTCACCAAAGCTCTTCCAAGAGAACGCTTTGAGTTTATTCTTCCACGCCTTGGCTTGAAAAGCCTTCAACCGAACACTCAAACGCCTTCGTGAGGAGGACGAGAGTAAAGGTCTTTCTTCTTCTATCTCTTGTATATATCTATTCAGAAAACAAAATACAAAATTATAAAACCTTCAAAAATCAAATAGAAAAATATAAAACTTTCAAAATCCATAAAAATTTGAAAATTCAAAATCTTCAAAAATATTGTCATTTTGTCATGTTTTCTCGATTCGATAATATCTACGGTCTTGATGTTGTCATTCAAAGAATGACACGGACTTTAGATGTTGTTCAAATTTTATATATATATATAAAAAAAATCAAAAATTCAAAAAAAAAAAAATTGAGAGAAAGAGAAACAATGGCTTCTATCGTCATTTCGTGCAAGAACTGCTTTTCAAAGAAAGAACAAAGCCATTCTTTATCATGTTTTCAAAATTCAATGCTCGATTCTATAAACATTTATCTGCACGAAACTAAGCGCTTTGAAAAATAACTCGGTCTCTATTTTTGATAATCATCAGACTTATTTGTCAGGTCTCTATCTCTCAATCAACAACCTATGTCATTGATTGAGTGGGAGAATGATTTCAATTAAATTAAAAAGTTATTTGGCATTAAATTGTTTTCAAAAGATATTCATGCATGTTTTACCAATGGAGTTTTAAAGTCTTAAAATCCGATCATTATCGTTAAAACGCTTTCATAATCAAGTCACAATTTCCTTAAAAGCTTTCAAAATCAATTTAAATCTATAAGAGATCACAAATCTCAAATGATTTGATAATTGTGATCGGGGAGAATGTGTGATTTAAATTGATTTAAACCGATAATTGGTAAATGGTTTTATAAGGATGTACATGTCGTCCTTCCCACATGTGACAAACGATTTCAAGAAATTCAAATTGCACATGTTGAGGGGAGCATCTATCTTAAACCTATGATTTGAAACGTGATCATTTATCTCAATGTCGAGTGTTCCTCTAGTATGTGCAAAACTCCTTTCAAACCTCGAGGCACATATTGAGGGGGAGCAAATTTATGGAAACCTCATCCTTCCCGGAAATGCTATATTTACTTGATTTGATCAAGGAAGTGATGGTGATATCTTTTAGAAAAATGGTAATCAAAGAAGTAATTTCTTCCTCTTGCCTCCGTGTGCAAAACGATTTCAAACACTTGATGCACATGTTGAGGGGGAGCACTTATTCTAAAAATATCAAAAACAATTCAGGTACAAAATGTTTTGATAATATATCACAAGTATCTGGATTGATTTTCAAATGGTTTTCAATTGATTCCAATGGCAAATGAACAATACCAAATAGACCACCAACTTTACTTTATGTACGGTGATATAAGGATGATAAGGTTAGGTATTGGTTCCCATGAACCGCCAGATCTGGATGGATCTACCCAGGACAATCCACTAGTTAGTGTAGAAGTCCTTAGGTATTATGATAAAAGGAGAAAAGGAGATATGGGAAGAGTGCGGATCGAGATAGAGCAGGCATCGAACAAACCCAACAAGGTTCTTGCTATGAAGTCTCGGTAATCACTCGGGGTTGAAGAATTAAAAGGAATTGAATGAGAAAGTGGTGAAAACAAATAGCCTCCATTTATTCAACCTTAGGGCGTAAACCGGTTCAATTCATATGCTACCTGATGGTAACATCGGATTGAAGACAAGACGTCATGGACCCAAAGGATGCACCGCACTTCAACTTTCCAAACCACTCAAGTTCCTCTTAAAAGGACTTGTTTCATTCTCACGGGAACCGACATTATCTATTGACTTTCTCTTAGAGATTGTTGATATTGAAGAAGGAGACCTCTCTAGTCTCCGCACATGATCCAAATATGCACAAATTGAGTCTAGAGTCACGAGATCATCAATAAATCTCATTTAGGACACTTTAATGAAGACTCTCTCGCTTCACACAATGTGAAAAGAGAGATTATATCTTGAGTCCTGGCGCTATCCTTGTGATATTGCCGTAACATCCGAGTGACGTGTAAACATATTCACAATGAAGATGGAAAACCTTCGGAGCCATCATCAAACAAGCTCCTCAGTAGGTGGCATGTGAGATCTATCAAATAGATCAACCATGTGACAACCGAATGTAAACAATGGGGAGATTCAATCTTTGAATCAATCACGTTCGTGTTATGGATCGATTTACCTTTGAAAACCGGTCTTTGTGCTTAACAACTCTTTTCTTTAGCACATCGACCGTGTACTCATTTTTCAAAACAAAAGGTGTTTTTATGATTGATAAGTGATTTTCAATAAAACCTTCGTTGTATTGCAAAACAATTTCTATCGAGCAATACACGATTGTTTTTCAAATCTCTTTTCATCAATCGCTGGACTTAAATTGGCCGGTTCACTCACTCCGTGTTGTCTTCTTTGAGATGTTCCGTTTGAGAACAATGAGCAAACCGCGAAACCCCGCAAGGAAATTCTTCGAATTATACACGATCACAGGCAAGACATGTACCGATCAACGGGAACCGGGCGTGTACCTCAATTCAACGAAGTGATCAAAGACACTTTCGTGCTTTATTGCTAACTGTCGCTATGCGGTACATCCACGCTTGCAAATGATCGTAATGAAGCGGTCAATCCATAGCCGCATGCTCACACTACACATTCATCTCAAAAGAAATCATGATAAGTGCATCAATGACTCGATATTTTCACTCCATGCTTCTACTACTGTTCGCCAATATCATGAATCAACGAAGCTTCCGCTACTCGATGAGAAGATATCATGATCCGTAATGTGAGCATGTCGGTCCTAAAGTCACAACATCACATATTACCAACACCACAAAGGAGAGATTTTGATAGTCGATGATCTCAAAAGTCGGCTCAAATTTATTATCTTTAGAACTTGGCTTTTGCATCATTTCGAGCACCATAAACGAGGTATGTTGAGTTAGCTCGATGTATTTGGACTTTTCGGTTTAAGAAGGCAATATTATAGGATTATCACCTAAATAGCCTACCATTGTGTGTCTATCGATAAGTCACCTCGACTTCTCGACCCCATGTGAATCCCTTTTTGCACTCACCTTTAGTGCAAGATACACCCATCTGAGCCATTCATTTCATTTTGTTAACCCAATACATTGTTTCGATACACCTATACACCTTAGCCTACCTTGTAGTCTTTATTTGTGATTGGGAAGTCATCATTTTCCTAAGTTCAAGGTTTAAGTGGAAAGGTTCGGAAATCACGCTTTCGTCGACGACATATTCCTGAAGATCATTGAAGACCCCCTGAATTCCCATTGTTCATCTCAAGTGGGGGGATATTATGTTTAGTTATTATTGTTATGTTGAAAAAAAAAAGTTTTTATGCTATTTAGTTATTGTAAATTGCGATGTTATAAGCACTATGTTATTGAGCCTTATAGATTTAGTATCGAGGAGGCCACCTCAGTCACATTCGAAGATTGAAGTTGGTAATTATTCCAACAGTTGGAGAAAAGGTGGTGTGCCCATCATGACGTCCTCTAATGACACATCTACCTGGTATTTCATGATCCGGTTTCTTGACTTCAAAGCTTGAACTTTGGGCGGACGGTAAGTGGTGATGACTTGGTTATAGATTTTGACTACCTGCTTGATTTTTATTTTACACCAATTATACATCGCATGTCTTATCCTACCCTTTAGTCATGAAGCATGTCTAGGTGATGCAAATGAGCAATCTTTGGTATCTTGGCCATGGGTTTGGTCATGTATCATTGATTTTGTCCACTTAGCCATGATGTGACAACTCGTACTTTCAGGTCATTTCTCAAAACAATTCATGCTTCACCATTTCATCATTTATCGTAAACTAGGTTTGCGTGTTCCAAATTCGCATAACCTTAATGGTTTAGCGGCGAATTCATGATCATATCATCACGAACATTTCATATGGACTAAGTTTAGTCTACATTTCATTAGCATCATTTGCATCATGTTAGTTCATTCATGATTTTGCATTTCACCTTAAACGCGTAAATTTCATATTAAATAAACGTTATCGCGTAAGTTATTATTTTGAACATTTAATCCGATACTTCCAAAATGATCCCGATATATTTTTATACTTACATTTAGTTTATAAAACAATATTTTGAGTTTACCTAGTGTTTTAAATTTATTTTGTATATAAATCGTTAAATTTATATTATTACGACGCTTTTCTTAAAAACTACACGATAATTATTATATCACTCAAATTTTACAAGAAATGTATTTTTACAATTTTATGATCTCATTATACTTTACTTTGATCTATTAAAATTAAAAATTACTTTTACCTAAAACTACCTTAAATACACTAATGTATATAAAAGTTACACTTTACCCTTTACTTAATTTCTTTAACTTACACATTTACATTACACACTTTAAAAAATAAATAAATAAATAAATAAATAAACTAGATAACTCATCAACTCCCCTAAAAATAAGGATCTTGTCTTGTGATATTTTCAAACTCTTACTTATTATATTATAACACATTCACTTCACTTTTGCAAAGAAAAAGATAAAACTCATTCTTCCTTCCTCTCTTCTCTTGCTAACCGGCCATCCAAGGGGGACCAAGAAAGATTTCATAAACTTTTCTCTAATCAAGTTCTAAACAATCTAGCATACACTCTTGTTTAGGTTTTGAAATAAAAACCTAGGGTGTTTAGGTTTAATCCTTGTTCTTGTCACCTCATCAAGTAACTAGTAAGCATATCATTTTTATTTTACATCTTTCATTATCATTTCATAGTTATCTCATCATTTTTGAGCAAAGCATGCAAGACTTATGGATATTTATACCATTTTACACTTTTTAGAGTTATACATATATAAGTCATCCTATAATTTATCCCTTGTTATATATTAGTCTTGATGATGTTTAGGAACCCATGACACCCTAAGAAGGTGTATGGTAGGATTAGAATAGCTTTGGAGTTGTTTTGAAGGGATTGGAATAGGTTTAGTACGAGAAAATTCATTTTGACAAGTCGATAAAGGGTCTGATCGTATTTTGTATTTCTGGAAAATCCGACAGTAGACACGAAATTTTGGCCTAGATATTTAGAAAATATACTTTAAAATGAATCCGTGGCCTCTTGAACGGATTAAACGGAGTTATAACGAAGAAGTTATGAATTTTTCAAGTTTGACGACTTAAATATATATTTTCGAAATTTCAAAAACTGCTTTTTGCTTTGTACGAGTCAAAACGAGTCTTAAGCTTTATAAATTATTTCGACTTATCAAAATATATTAGTATACTTCGATACGGTTAAGGACGATAAAACGTAGAAAACGGATTTATAACGACTAAAATATACATCGCTTTCATAAAATTGCCAGAATTTACTTATTTAAGAAAACTATATTATTTTTACGAGACAAGTGTTACGGTAAACAAAACGACCATGTTGAAGGCTATTCTTAACCGATGAAGTAGAACTTTCTGTAACGAGATGTCTTTTAATAAAATCGAGATCACCAAGCATATTTTCCAAAACGACCAACCGTTTGTATAGCGGAGTTGTAATGAATTATTTACGGTTGCTTAAACTTTGCCGAAACTCATTTTTAAACCACATTTGGACAAAATCACCATATTTAACCTCTATTATCTTTATGTTCGAGACCTCTATGACGAAAACTCATGTACTAAAACTTCTAGATTTTGATACAAGCTTTCCAAAACCGTCGAGTTCGTTTCCTAACGTTCGACGTACACCATTTTACGACTAGCTTTTCGAAGCCATTTTTGTCACTTTCATGAAATTTCCGACGACATTATTTTGCGACGAAAAGTTAAAATTTCACAATAAATCATTAAGAAACCATTGTAGGATGACATTTTGACGTAAATACTTGTAAAGTAATTTAAGAATGGTCAAGACGTCAAAAGGAGTATTTTTCGACGAAGAGTATTATTTCAAAATTAGCAAGTGGTATAAATAACATACGAATTGCATGCATAACATTACATCATAACTCATTACGTATCATATCATTCATAATAGGTCATTTTCAGATTCACGCTTTATTTCGATGTATCCACTTTTGCCATCGTGATTATTGTCCAAGTGAGTTCATAGCCCCACTTTTACTCTTTTAACTGCTTTACAAACTCTTGGGAGATACATGCTACATTTTTAATCGAACACAAATGCTTTGAACTGTATGCTACATCCGAATGTTTTATTGTCACTAAGTATTTGCCATGTTCAAGTCCCTACATCATGCACCATTAGTCACTTGCGGTGGCCGAATAATGTGAATAGGCCTATTGAATTAACACTCCCGCCTTATTGACCCGGTTAGGGAAATCGAGCGCACTATATTTGAATCATTAAGGTAAATTGGCAAGTTTACCTTTTAGGGCGGCGATGAAACGATGATTACCAATTTTATTGGTGCGATGTTTAAGCTTTGGTTGTCATGAACTTAGTGAAATAAATACTGCTTTGTTTTCAACGATGAGTGTGAAACAATTTAATTCACACTACGATTATTGTGTTCAAACGAATTAATTAAACCTATGGATTTCACTCAACCTTTGTGTTGACCTTTTAAGCATGTTTTATCTCGTATCTAAGGCATACACTTCATGGCATGCATGTGGACACATCTTAGAGTCGCGGTGACGACGCGTCTCACTTGGGTTTTACGACTTTAAAACATCGTTTGAATTGTAACAAACTTATTTCCGCATGTTGATTTTCATTTGGGACCTATATTTTGTAAACTCGATTATTTTATTAAATCAAATGATGTATTTTCCCAACGACACTTTAGGTCGCTCAATATAATCGTGATTGTGATGCTATGACAATCAATCCCGTGAATTCCATTCCGCAAAAAATGTAATTGGGGTGTGATGATTGGCATCGAGCTTGATTATAGAGAACTAGGTTGCATCATTGACCCTAGACTATAACTACATCACCATAGCATCTCATCATTTCATCATAAGTGCATGTTCACTTTGCATGCGATTTATACGTACATTTTTCGAGTTATTTACTTTCATTTCATATCGATTGTCACATGGATGCCTTTAAATGCCCATTCCATTATTTTTCTTCATACTCCAATGTCGAGAATGCCTTGTTATTCCCCATCAAAATTTCAACATCAATTGACTCATCACCGATAATGTCGAATGCCGAGATAAACCTTTAAGTACGGCAAAGTCACTCTCACTCCTTTGTTTCACCACTAACATGTCGAGTTACACGTTATTCACACATTAAGCCACTAAACCACCATACATTTGAAGCACTTACAACACCTCATAACCCATTTCTTAGGAAACCGTCGATCATTTTAAAAATAACCTCAAACTTATCATTTCTTATCACATCTCTTTGGAGCGTTTATTATTAACATCGGACTTTGCTACATCTCACCTTTCCTTTTATTTTGAAGAAGATATGGCGCCAAAGAAAGCCACACCTAAAATGACTCAAGCGGCTATTCAAAAGTTAGTAAGGGATAGCATAGCCGATGCTCTAAGGATTGAAAGGAAACGGTGGGCTGCTGCTGAGAGGCCGCGCCATCGCCAAGCCGCTAGAATTGAGAGGGAAGTCAAGCCGCTAGGCTTGTCTTCTGCAGGAAATGCAGGAGGGTCCGGAGTTAAAAGTCGCTCAGATAAGAACTTCAAAAGTGGAGATCCCACTAAGTTTAGAGGTACCAAGGAGCCACCGCCATGGTTAGATGGTTCGAGAAATTGAGTCCGTGTTTTTGTTATGTAATTGCCGGATGATAACAAGGTCAAGTTTGCTACGAGTACACTACTTGATGGAGCGTTGTCGTGGTGGAACTCTTATGCTCAACCGATGGGAATGGAAAATGCTTTCAAGCTCACTTGGGAGCAATTTAAAGGTTTGGTAACAAAGAAGTTTTGTCCGCGTACGGAGGTGAAGAAGTTGGAGACCGAATTCTATGAGTTGGTAACTATTGGGTATGACATTGATACTTACATTCGAAGGTTTCAAGAATTGGCCGTGTTATGCCCATCTATGGTTTCGGATAATGAGAAGCTACTGGAGGCTTTCATTGAAGGACTTCCCGAGATTATTCAAGGTGAGGTGACTTCCTTTGATCCGCAAACGATTGAGGAATCTATTCGAGTGTCTCAAAAGCTCATGGCACAAGTAGTAAAGAGGGCAACATCACCAACACCAACCGTGAATAACAATACCAACAACCGCACTAACTACAACAATAACCAAAAACAACAACAACGACGATAACCAAATCAACAACAACAAAATGAAATGGGAAACGACCAAGGAAGTTATAACAACAACAACCAAAACCGCAACACTAACCGTCATCAACAACAAAATAGAAGGCAAGAAGCGGGAATGGTTTATGTCGTCAGCACCAACGGGAGGTAGAGGTATGCCGGAACACACCCACTATGTAATCGATGTAATTTTCATCACTCGTGTCCTTGCCCGCCAAGTGCCACAAATGCCAAAACCGGACATTTAGCCGGGATTGTAAAGGTAAAGCCGTAGTCACATGCTTCGGGATGTGGGGAGCAAGGACACTATCGAATCAATGTCCTCAAAACCAAGGTCAACAAGTTAAAGGTGCTCATGGAATGCATACATGTTAGGAGGAGGAGAAGCTCGTCAAGGTATCAACGACGCGAAGACTAAAGAAGTTCGAAACTAACGGCCTTATTTCTCCTTATGTACTATGTAGTACTAAGTTTATGTTTTCCATCGTATCCGAATCTTTATAACTTAAGATGTACTACTTTTGATAAACCACTCGTTGTAAAATATTCTCATCTATCGTACTTTATTTTTTTTCCGATTTGTTATTACTTTCGAGAATCTTAATGTCTTTTACTTTAACTACCATTTTAACGACACGGTTTAAATCCTTGTAAACATTGAGAGTTATAACAACTAAACCGAACGTCACATCATCGTTCCTTAATTATACATAGCCTAGCTAACTATGTCTAATTCTGGAGGGATCATGTTATGTTGGGAGCAGTTATTTATAAATTTTAGTGCATGCAAAATTTTCACATATTCCAAAGTCAAAGTGTTACTCACGGAAGATTCATCCCATATTTTCTCTACTATGATGTTTTGTACGCCTCAATCATCGAAAACCGTGAACGACACTTCTCCATGTCTTCTCCTCAATATTCATCGAAACTCAACATTCGATAGACTATCACGAATCGAATTCGTGGATCGAATTCCTTTTGATGGGCGAATGTGACAACTCAGACTTTCGGTCATTTCTCAAAACAATTCATGCTTCACCATTTCATCATTTATCGTAAACTAGGTTTGCGTGTTCCAAATTGCAGAACCTTAATGGTTTAGCGGCGAATTCATGATCATATCATCACGAACATTTCATATGGACTAAGTTTAGTCTACATTTCATTAGCATCATTTGCATCATGTTAGTTCATTCATGATTTTGCATTTCACCTTAAACGCGTAAATTTCATATTAAATAAACGTTATCGCGTAAGTTATTATTTTGGACATTTAATCCGATACTTCCAAAAATGATCCCGATATATTTTTATACTTACATTTAGTTTATAAAAACAATATTTTGAGTTTACCTAGCGTTTTAAATTTATTTTGTATATAAATCGTTAAATTTATATTATTACGACGCTTTTCTTAAAAACTACACGATAATTATTATATCACTCAAATTTTACAAGAAATGTATTTTTACAATTTTTATGATCTCATTATACTTTACTTTGATCTATTAAAAATTAAAAATTACTTTTACCTAAAACTACCTTAAATACACTAATGTATATAAAAGTTACACTTTACCCTTTACTTAATTTCTTTAACTTACACATTTACATTACACACTTTAAAAAAAAAAATAAATAAATAAATAAATAAATAAACTAGATAACTCATCAACTCCCCTAAAAATAAGGATCTTGTCTTGTGATATTTTCAAACTCTTACTTATTATATTATAACACATTCACTTCACTTTTGCAAAGAAAAAGATAAAACTCATTCTTCCTTCCTCTCTTCTCTTGCTAACCGGCCATCCAAGGGGGACCAAGAAAGATTTCATAAACTTTTCTCTAATCAAGTTCTAAACAATCTAGTATACACTCTTGTTTAGGTTTTGAAATAAAACCTAGGGTGTTTAGGTTTAATCCTTGTTCTTGTCACCTCATCAAGTAACTAGTAAGCATATCATTTTCATTTTACATCTTTCATTATCATTTCATAGTTATCTCATCATTTTGAGCAAAGCATGCAAGACTTATGGATATTTATACCATTTTTACATTGTTTTTAGAGTTATACATATATAAGTCATCCTATAATTTATCCCTTGTTATATATTAGTCTTGATGATGTTTAGGAACCCATGACACCCTAAGAAGGTGTATGGTAGGATTAGAATAGCTTTGGAGTTGTTTTGAAGGGATTGGAATAGGTTTAGTACGAGAAAAATTCATTTTGACAAGTCGTATAAAGGGTCTGATCGTATTTTGTATTTCTGGAAAATCCGACAGTAGACACGAAATTTTGGCCTAGATATTTAGAAAATATACTTTAAAACGAATCCGTGGCCGCTTGAACGGATTAAAACGGAGTTATAACGAAGAAGTTATGAATTTTCAAGTTTGACGACGAAATATATATTTTCTCGAATTTCAAAAAACTGCTTTTGCTTTGTATGAGTCAAAAACGAGTCTTAAGCTTTATAAATTATTTCGACTTATCAAAATATATTAGTATACTTCGATACGAAGCTAAGGACGATAAAACGAGAAAACGGATTTATAACGACTAAAATATACGTTTTCATAAAATTGCCGTAACTTACTTATTTAAGAAAAACTATATTATTTTTACGAGACAAGTGTTACGGTAAACAAAACGACCATGTTGAAGGCTATTCTTAACGATGACGAGAACTTTCTCGGAACGAGATGTCTTTTAATAAAATCGAGATCACCAAGCATATTTTCCAAAACGACCAACCGTTTGTATAGCGGAGTTGTAATGAATTATTTACGGTTGCTTAAACTTTGCGAAACTCATTTTTAAACCACATTTGGACAAAATCACCATATTTAACCTCTATTATCTTTATGTTCGAGACCTCTATGACGAAAACTCATGTACTAAAACTTCTAGATTTTGATACAAGCTTTCCAAAACCGTCGAGTTCGCTTCCTAACGCTCGACGACACCATTTTACGACTAGCTTTTCAAGCCATTTTTTCACTTTCATGAAATTTCCACGACATTATTTTGCTATTTAAAAGTTAAAATTTCACAATAAATCATTAAGAAACCATTGTAGGATGACATTTTGACGTAAATACTTGTAAAGTAATTTAAGAATGGTCAAGACGTCAAAAGGAGTATTTTTCGATCTAAGAGTATTATTTCAAAATTCGCAAGTGGTATAAATAACATACGAATTGCATGCATAACATTACATCATAACTCATTACGTATCATATCATTCATAATAGGTCATTTTCGAGATTCACGCTTCATTTCAAGCAGTATCCACTTTTGCCATCGTGATTATTGTCCAAGTGAGTTCATAGCCCCACTTTTACTCTTTTAACTGCTTTACAAACTCTTGGGGAGATACATGCTACATTTTTAATCGAACACAAATGCTTTGAACTGTATGCTACATCCGAATGTTTTATTGTCACTAAGTATTTGCCATGTTCAAGTCCCTACATCATGCACCATTAGTCACTTGCGAGTGAGGGCGAATATTGTGAATAGCCTATTGAATTAACACTCCGCCTTATTGACCCGCTTAGGGAAATCGAGCGCACTATATTTGAATCATTAAGGTAAATTGGCAAGTTTACCTTTTAGGGCGGCGATGAAACGATGATTACCAATTTTTATTGGTGCGATGTTTAAGCTTTGGTTGTCATGAACTTAGTGAAATAAATACTGTTTTGTTTTCAACGATGAGTGTGAAACAATTTAATTCACACTACGATTATTGTGTTCAAACGAATTAATTAAACCTATGGATTTCACTCAACCTTTGTGTTGACCTTTTTAAGCATGTTTTATCTCGTATCTAAGGCATACACTTCATGGCATGCATGTGGACACATCTTAGAGTCGCGGTGACGACGCTGCCTCACTTGGGTTTTACGTGACTTTAAAACATCGCTTGAATTGTAACAAACTTATTTCCGCACAAGTTGATTTTCATTTGGGACCTATATTTTGTAAACTCGATTATTTTATTAAATCAAACGATGTATTTTCCCAACGACACTTTAGGTCGCTCAATATAACTCGTGATTGTGATGCTATGACAACAATCCCTGTGAATTCCATTCCACGCAAAACAGTAATTTGGGGTGTGACACATGACATGTTAGTAATGACGAGTCACCCGGTAACCTTTGTCGTGTCTACCCATATTGCCTTCGAGTATTTTTTAGCCCTTAACTCTAGTGGTGGAGATTTGTGTAACCGCAAAGCTTATGATAGAATACATGCTATGACTGTGCAATTGAGTGATCACGCAAATTGACACTTAGAATAGTTGAGAGATTTGAGTGTTTCATTCCCATTTCGTGAGGTGTTCGGCTTTGTTTTATTCTAGCATAAGGGATTTGTAAACTTATATTTTCGTGATACGGGAGATATCTTTTAGGAATATTTCTAATAATGTCTACTTGAGGGCAAGTAGAGTTCAGTGGGGGATATTTGATAACATCAAATAGTCCCGAATATTAAGTGTCAATTCCCCGATAGTGCTTGTAATTTATATCATTTATATGGATTTACGCTTGTTTTCCATTGTTTTCCACTTTCGTAAAATACGAGCATCGAGCCTAAGAGACGCGGAATTGGAGAAATATCAAAGATTTATCATAGTATGTCGACTTTGAAGAAGTTACGCGTAACTCATCTCTCACATTATGCCGTAATTCAAAGCGTGACTCGTAAAATCAACTCATCGAAGGTTACGGCGTAACTCTCCCCAAAGGCTACGACGTAACTATATTAGGTCAAATGAGGTTCCATGTCACGATAACTACGCCAGTAACTATTTCACCAACTACGGCGTAACCAAGTAATATTGAAGATACGGCGTAACCACTTATAAGGTTACGCCGAACCAGCAGATCTAGTGCAAAATACGAAGGAATTGAAGATTATGGCGTAACTCTTATATTAGTTACGCCGAACCCGTATCTAGCCTATAAATACCCCACGATTTCCAAATTTCAAATCATCCCATTCCACATATCACAACCAAAGAATGTGGGAAGAAGCCAAAGGCAGGTCTAGAGGAGCATACGAGTCGTCTCCAAAGGAGAAATCACTCCCTTACGATAAGCATTAGCATTTTATCTTTTCTTTACTTTCGATTCATGTATTTCAGAACTTTGAATTTTGAATTGATTTGTATGGTTAATATGAGCTGCTAAGCACCTCTTGGTGCCGCCTAGTTATGATTCCTTAATTGTTTTGTTTGCGCTTACATTACTTCCGTATAATTATTTCTAAGTGTATGCATGCATAGTTTATTGGTAGCTACCCTTGTTTGGTAGTTTTGAATGGCGGTGAGGCTAGTTGCTTAGGAGATATGACCAACCAACCTAAGTGAGTAGACCGATTCGGGAAGGGTAAGATATGATCAACCGACGACCCTTTCTACTTGTGCGATTTGACCAACCGATCACCTACCGTTTGGATAAACTTAAGAATTAGGGGTGAGTGTTTAAGTTTCTAACGCCCGAGCACTCACTATTATAAATCTAGCATGTAGCGGTACTTAATGACTTGGCTTAGGGACCGGAACAACAGGACTTATGAGGGACACTGACTTCTCCTGTGTGGCATCTTTGCCGATAGGTTAGGGCGAATTGACCAAATGCTATCCTCTCGACTTTGACCCCACCTAAAGTAATTGGAAGTAAGTAGACGAGACATTACTAGCTAGGAGGAATAACTAGGTTAGCACCACTCTCCTCTATTGATTTATCCTTTGCCTTTTATTTGATTTTATCCGCTTTAGTAGTTAATTCATTAATTCCTTATCAAATCATATTAAAATCATGACACCTAGACTTAGTAATAATCCAACACACATAGCTCTTGGGAGGACCTCGGTTTTACCAAATACTACACTACACACGACTGGGTACACTGCCCGTTAGTGCATTAGGGTAGACCATAGGTATAACGAGACTATATAAATATTAAAACCTGGTCAGTAAAACCTGCATCAAGTATGAATAAAGTATACTCGACTCTTATTCAGGAGGAACGGTCAAGACCATGACGCGGGGAATGGATGAACGACAAGAACTAATGACCATGGTTGTTCAAAATCGAACCGAGTATAAGAATAAATCCACAAGTTGCACAAACTGTCATAAAACAAGACATGATGTTGAAACTTGTTTTGAAACCCATGGCTATCCGGGTGTATAGATTGGAGCAGCTTCAACAAAAAATGAAGTCAAAGACTCATAAGTTGTGACATGTCTTGGTCTTAGACCAAAGCAATGCGAAATACTAATACAAATTTTGAACGGAAAGGAGGGTCTAGATCAACGAAAAAATGAATGGTATGTATTATTGGATTATCACTACTACAAAATAGT